>SNQJ01S0013865.1:63112-84967 GCA_010110895.2 Picea sitchensis
TTAGAATTAGAGAGAGTTGTAATCTTAGAGTCGGTTTTGGAGATTTTGAAATAAAGAATCATACTTTGATTTTGTTGCTTCCACATTTGAGTCTCCTTTGAAGTGGTGTGCTTGTGGAGTTATGGAGGGCCCCCATGGCCTCAGTTGCATACCTATTTTAATTTAGATGTTGTAATCTTGTGAATTTTGATTAGGAATATGTTTATTGTTTAATCATTATTTCTGCTTTATGTTCATGGTTATAATTGAGAACTTCAATTACACAATAGATGAGTAAACCTTGAAGAGGATTCAGTTGTTGAGTGAATTCGAATTATTGCCTTGAACCCTGTTTTCAATGAGTTTGATTTCAAGTATGATTGATTTGAACGAGACTTTGTGATTTGAGTCCTTGTAAGGGGACTGGAGTTTCCAACGAATCTTAGGAGTTAGATAACATATTTTAGTGTGTGTAAGAGATTCTGTGAGTTGAGTCCTTGTAAGGGGATTAGAATCTTAGGAAAACATAAGCACTATGTTTTTAGTAGGTAGATTTGTTTAAATTGCAGAGGTGCTTAAGTGAGAAGGAACCAAAATACAATCTCTTGTAAAAGAGTATTGGCTCCTGCTACATCAAACCCTCGTGAGAAGGAACCAAATTACAATTTCTTGTAAAAGAGTATTGGCTCTTGCTACATCAAACCCTCCTTTAGGTAGTTGAATCTTTCTAGATCTATATATTTTAGGTAGCGCTTCTAAGTTTACCTTCCTGGGTTGACATTAAATTAAACTCTGATTGACATCATCAATTAGAAATAAACAAGTGGTTTGATAATGGCAGAGGAAAATTTTGATGATGAACAAACTCTGAAAAGAGGTGATCACACCTATCAAAAGTGTCGATGATACACAGGCATTGATAGCCTATCAAATTTCAGAGGTTTTTGGTGAAGTTAAAACAACTGCAAATAGTCGCAAAGTAAGACCCACCATAGCATGAGATGGCGTTGAAGTCGAATGATATGGGGGTCAAGGAAAACAAAGAGTAATGATGGTTCTCTCTGTGTCGTCCAAGACTCCTCATTGTAAAGGTAATGAGAGCCAAGATATTGTCACCCTTCTGGAAACTATTATGATGTCGACAGAAAGGGAGACATGACTCCAAGAAGAAAAGGGCTTCATGAAATCCACTGGATGAGATCAAGAAATGATGAGGTACATGGGCGAGGTCAAGATGCGGTGAGACTCAAGACTACCCTTGGTTGGTGATATAGGTGAAGTATGAGTGGCAACAACCATGAAACTGGTTCTAGTGTTAGGGGGACGCCTAGACGTGGGTTAAGTTATGCCAGAGGCAGGACAAAGTGGACAAACTCATTGATCAGGGGTAAATGGACTGTGGGATACTTGGGGTTTTTGGATGATCTCAATAGGAGTAGAAGATAATGAATTCCCCAACCAAGGGAAACATGGATTGCTTTTTCCAGAAAAATAAGGTCTCCAAGGGTGACGACAAAAAGATATGTAAATGCTGGAAACAAAGACTTTGAACAATTACCAAATGAATAAAAAATAAGTTGGGGCAAGTGTATAGATACAGAAATGGGTGCCCCAGTGTAATATGGCTTTTTTGGTGAGGGCTCAAGTAGTTGTGGAAAACAGGTGGAGGGTGGGGGGCCCCATAGGTGGGTTTTTGTATTAGGTAAATGAGTGGAGGACAATGTACAGATGGGAAAACTAATGATGGATGATATGGAGGGATAATGATACTGTGGAGTTGCAGTCAAATGTGAATTGTAACGAGATTACTCGGGAGTCTATTATGGGGAATCTATCAAAATGAGGAGAAGGAGCATGCGACTGATTCTCGGGAATGCGACTGATTCTCGGGAATGCAAAGACTATTAGGACTCCTAGCCCTAGGGGGTGAAAATAGCATGAGTGTCAAAGTTCCATAGGGGAATACGATGGAGACAACTCATGTGCGAGAGGGTGCTACCGGTTGACAGTACTAAAATGCAACGGAGGTGTGAGTACTGCAGAGCCGGGTGGGGGGACACTAGAGGAAAATATTGGAGGGTGTGACTAGGAGATGCAATTGATATTCAGAGGGAAAGATTACATGCCAGTATTGATCATATACCTAAAAGGGTTGTGCATTGAGTTTTTATGACCAAGTACCTGCACATATTAAAACTGAATACCCAATGTCAGCAATATTTGAAGATAAAGAACGTATAACAATTATTTGATAATTTTGAACATGAGCATGCATACCTAGGCATGATGTGAGAAAAATGCTCCCCAGAGGCCGAGGATGGATGGTGGCCCAGGGAGTGTGATTGTGTAGGCGACAGGATCCTGATGCCATGGCTGAAGAAGGATCGAAAAGAAGATGCTTAGAGCTCCCGGACTATATATAGTTGTAGGGCCCACAACGCCACCTTATTTGTACATGTTGTCATATTGATTGGATGAGAGGTTTTAGAGGAGATTTAAAGATTCCAGGAGATCGATCCAGCCAATTCAGGATCAACGAGTGTTAGGTTAGTGGTCGTATCCTCCTGCATAGTAATTAGGATTTATTTTTTGGGCAGGGCCTGTATGGATGGTCGTACAATGGGGTTTTGTGAGGGTGCCCCCCCCAGTGCGTAGGATATCCAATGATTCACATTCACGAGTGCAGGGATATAATTGGGATAGCCGTGCATAGGGGCAACCAAATGGGGAAAACAAGCATGCATTCAATGCGTGCCTATTCAAAGCACAACAACGCATGCATGCGCAGTTGTGTTCCTAACAGTTACACATGTATGTGCAATTGTGTAGTGAATAGGTGCACTAGGATGTGTGCCTATGTGTGTGACAGGGGCGCATGTGTGCACCCCTATATTGCTGAAAATCGCACATGAGTGTGCAACTGTGGGATGAACATGCACGCATATGTGCATGCCTGTGGGGAAAAATGTTGCGCCTTTGAGGAAACATTTAAGGGTGTAAAAACTTATCTTTTTGGAGATTTTGTTGTTTTTATAAGTTGTGATGGTTGATCAAATATTGTATTTGTGGATGCAGGTGACCAGTTGATGATGCCAGTCCACTGGAGGGAGAGGGATTGGGTGTGCCTGAGATAGGCGATGAAAGATGAGGAGTCGGTTGTATGGGGCCGTTTGGCAGCTTGTGGGTTGCTAAAGTTTTTTTAGTGTTCACTAGTGCGGGCACATGAGTACCTGCTGTAGTTCTTGATTTCGACGTGGAGTCCAGATTTGTAGTGTTTCATCATACGAGGTGGGAATCTTGCATTCTCTACGATGAAGGATGTGTATTTTTTGATTGGGCTCCCTTTTCAGGGAACTTTGTTACCGACGAAGCCTGTGTTACCTGGGGATGGACAGTTCGCTATCTTAGCCCGGACCGATTGTAGTGGAGAGGACTTTATGTCAGGCTCCATGGTGAGGATAGGGGCAATGGACGCCCTTGTGCATCGGTGCATTGCATTGATGATTGTGAGGGTTTATGGGTCTCTTTCTACTTAGTGGATTAGTGGAGGTTAGCTGAGGATCATGAAGAGGGCATTGAGTGGTGAGAACTTTGCTTGGGGGTTGATTATACATGCCAAGATGGTGGGGCAGGTCAACAGGTGTTGGGCTACAGGCTCGAGGGAGTTTTCCTTTGGGTCCATCTTGTTAGCATGGTTTTTGGAGAGGGTGTCGATGTTACACCTAATAGTGTTATTGGATGCACCCGGTGTGCGAGAGCCACGACTGAGGTGGTGGACGATGATTTTGGTTCATCATGGGGGTAGGGATGGTGGCCATTATTTTACTGTCGAGATTCTGTGAATGTGGCGTTAGATGCCACAGATCATAGTCCATTTCCCCTACAGTGGGGTGGATTTCCGGAATGACCCAGAGATTGTGCTACCCCCTGGAGAGGTGTTCGACCATAGAGGTATGGTGATATATTTGATGTTTTGATCATTTTAGATAGTATAGAATATTCTTTATGTATGGATGGGTGCTGATGCTATCACTTATTTGTTGTGTGTGTAGATGTGGGACCTCACGGACGAGAGGTTGAGATGGTTAGAGGGTCATCTCATCAGGGGCCTATGAGACCACCATGGGGGGAGCCACGGGTAGGGGAGGGGTGGTGGTGGGATGAGGGTGGTGCGAAGCTGGCCGATGATGAGATAGCAGGTAGGAGACGTCATTTTGAAGATCTGGGTGCAGGTTCGTCACATGCTCCTCCAACGGGGGCCAGGGGAGAGTTCAAGGATTTTTGCCGTCGATTGGAGGTGGTACTACAAAGATTTCCTGAGGGTATGTGGGTGCATATCCAGGATGAGGGAGTGCTTGATCAGTGTGTGGGCCTTCTGGTAGAGTCGCAAACCTTGATCTGCAGGGCAGCTGTAGCAGGGGTGGCTATGACTAGGTGACTGCCCCTAGGACCTGAGGTACCCCTAGCTGGTGGGGCACCTCCTCGAGAGAGAGGACCAAGTGGTGGAGCCCTAGAGGCACCATGAGTTCCTCTAGTATGTGTAGTGTTGTATTTATATAGGCTTGTGAGCCCATTTTTTATATGGTGTTGTGACACCAATTTTGTATTTATAGGGGTGATGTGGTTCACCTACCTACGGATATTGTACATGTACTATTTTTTTATTTTTTTGTAAACATTGATGGAACATTTGATCGATATATATATATATATATATGGATATACATTTTGGGCTTCTTGTGATGTTCACATGTGTTGATGTTTGTGTTTATGATTTCTAATTTATATGTTGTGACAAACTTTTGATAGGTTATGTATGTGTAATGGTAACTTGATGTGATAAATGCCAATCTAACACTAGGTTATCCATATTATATGATATTTGATTGCATTGTCTTGGGATATGTGTAAATGTGATTGAATAAAAATGTCGAGATAAAGGTCTAACATGCAGGCATTTGCAGAAGAGGCAAGGATCATGGACATGGTACACATTGTCGAGCTAGAGGAAAACGAGTTGGGAATCAAGTAAGACGCTAAGGTGATGAATATGGCTGTGACTGGCCTTGGCAAGGAGGCCAATGACAACTATATATTCAACTTGGTTGTTGGTTGTGGAGCCCAGACATATGTCGTTGGAGTGGAGCAGTTCATGTGAGGGGGTATAGAAGGACCAAGTGGCTGAAGCGAGTTTCAGTGTCCAATGGCTAGCTCCATCGGCATAACAAATTTGGTAGGTTAATGGAGGAGGCATAACGTATGATTTTCTGGAAAGATGTGTGGGTCACAAAGAAGATAGGAGAACATTTGGCGCCAATGCGAAAATAAAAAATGACATTTTGACGCAGGTGCACAAAATGCGCTGAGAAACATAGTGAGTTTGGAAAACGTGCTCGGAAGATGCGTCTGTGGGGTTAGAAACCCATGCAATTCCTATTATACGACTGGGAAGAAAATGTAGGATGAAATTATCTCAACTCAACTCCAAATTTTGCTTTTTGCAGGTAGGCATGGGCCGGTTATGGTTCCTGCAAGTTAAATAAACCAAAAAGAAGTGCTCAAACAACCCAAATGAGGAGGAAATTGATACCTATCCCCAATATGGTCGCCAATATGTTGCATCCCTTTCGTCACCTAAATGAGAAAAATAAGGACGCTTACAAGTCCAGTTAGGTTAGTTGTACATGACAACAATGAATGCAAGAGTTAGAAACATCAAGCATAAGAAATAAACAAATAACTAAGCTAATAATAATAAAAGAAACTAAACTATAGTGCATAAGGGAATTAGAACAAAAAAAATAAACAACATGCATGCCACCAATGGATAAGTTGTAATAGTGGGAAAACACCAAAGAGAAAGGGAGACTTTTGGGTCCCCTCTTCCTCCAAGGGAGGGATCTTGAACCTCCAATGATTGAGATCTTCTTACAACTAGAAAACTAGAAGGAAATGGTGAAGAAATCCAAAGCTCATTCACTCAAGAGGTGATGTGAATGGCTAAATGAAATGGTGCTTGTATGCTCTAGTGAGGAAAGAGGTTCCTTAAAGAGAATATAGGCAGCATAACAATACAAATTAATTCTTGAAAAAATAGTGCACCCATGGCCTCTTTTTATATCAAATCTTTGAGGCATTATTCAACCAATCTTTAGTGTGAACAAGGGGATCTTTAGGGCACCCTTAGGTCTTTGACCAACCCCCCACTCAGATTCATCTCAGATTTGGGTGTCAAATTGACTTGGGAGATGAACCAGAAGTGGGTGGAAGGCTGACCAAAATCATAAATGTGTCGTTCTGGGGTATGCACGTCTTTTTACGTCCACAATCATGCATCAGGCACATGTGTTCTTTTTCGGATTTCTTCGACTATCGCACATGCACGTGCTTCCTTTGTATCCTTCGCGCATGCTGATTTTATAACCAATTGTATAGTTTTGTGCCCTTTGGAAATGCATTTTTTGGGCCATGGATGAACTAATGGGTGTTCTGGAGATCCTGGATTCCTGTAACCATTTGTGGATGAAATTCCAGTGATAACACCAGTATCAAACTAATCCATATATTTTTGTTAAATTTGAGAGACATTCAACCAAAGATAATGGTCTCTTAGATCATCACATTTTATTATGATGTTAATATCATTATTATCATTATGAAGTTGCATGTCAATGATTGTTGTTGTTTCATGAATTATCCATTGATTTTTGAGTGCCTCTTTTCGGTCAATTTGTGTTCTAGAGAAGATAGGTATGTTATAAGGATTAAGTGAAAAGGTAAACCCTTCTACAACCAACATGTCAGTTTCTAGTTTCAATATTTCCATGTTTAGTTTATATGAAATAATATTTCTTTATCCAAGATGAACAACTTCACATACACCTTTCTTCATTATCGAAGTTTTAATCAATATTTAACACACACTTAATCTTTAACTAACATATCCTTTAAAGTGAAATGAACTTGAAGAAAATAAAAGTAGAATTGTTATATAAAGAAAACAATAAATTTTATTAATATTAAATAATATAAAAGTTTTATTATTTATTTGATTTTTATTAAAATAATAGGATTATCATTTGTTAGATAGAGAGATAACTGTTGAGTTAATAGGATTGTTATACTTAATGGTTTATGGGTGTAACAGTTTAATATCTTGTGAAAGATTAATGGTTGAGGGTTAATAAGTTTTTTTTAGCTAAAACAGTAATAGTTTAACATTTAATTGGATTCTATTCCCCTTGTGCCTTAAGTCGAATTGTAAATGGTATTTAGTCATATTTGTTACACCACACATGTTTACCTTGTAGTAAATGAGGAATCCTTTGGTTGGTAGCACGATTTAAACATTGAAGGATTTCACTCACGTCTTGTAGACTTGTCGATTGGGTGCTTGGGTATAGTCCTCATGTTTTTGACAGTTAATTTGGTTACCTAGCGCGTTGAAATTTTGGGGGCTTGGTCTAGATATGTTATATTGTGCCTTGGGTACTGTCACGCCTACCTCTTGTGATGGAATGAATCCTGATGAGAGGATCATTGCATGCCTTGATTGATAACAGTGAATGATAACCTAGCCAGAGTCATGGGCTTCATGTTGTGGGTATAGTGTTCGTTGTAGTTGATGTCGGTACTTGTGTTGTAATATTGGTTTGTGCTTGTTCCTCGTTTTTCGTGGGTTTCAAGTTACCTATTTCAATATATGTTGTTTTCGTCTCGTTGATCTTGATTTTTTCCCATATCTTAGTCTCTTTATTCATCTATTAATTATCACATGTTTCGTCGAGTTGCATGAGGTGCATTGTGTTTGTCGTCAAGTTGTGTTGTTTAACTATTGTCGTTGTTGTCGTCCTGGAAAAAAGAATGTTTATTTTGTGTTGTGTCACATGTGGTCATGACGATAGGGGTCGTTACATATGGTATCAGAGAAGGTTCAACCCTGCGACTATGGATCGCCATGCTTTCCACTACAGTAAACCCTTGAGTATTAACCTGGCGCTAATTAGAACTTTAACTTGTCTATGTGGTGATATCAATTAGAGGATGACACAGAGGTTCAAAATGTATTTCCAGGGGAGGAGGCATGACACCTCAAGTAGCACCCATGACAAAGGGGACCAACCCCCAAGGGAAAGAACAAGTCTTGAACATGAGCGAGTTACCGTGAGAGATGCATTGGTTCTAACAAGGTGCTTCTAGGGATTTGACTAAGGCATAGAAAAACTGTTTGTACTAAGATAAGGCCAGGGCACCGACACCCACTAAGGGTCCACCACATGCTTCAGTTAGTACTAGTATCTTTCACCACAAAATTGAGAAGGTCAAATTTCTCGAGTTCTCTGGTGCCCCGGACGACGCAGCCACCGAGGCATGGTTGGAGAATAGGGAGATGTACTTTGCAGTTCACGACTATACCTATAACATGAAGGTTCACATGGAAGTATTCAACTGAAAGGGGGACGCTCTTCTATGGTGGAAGACACTACTACCATTTTTGCACACGATAGTTGAAGACATGTCATGGGAACTATTCGACGAACGGTTTTGAGAGGGTATCTTTCTGAGGAATTCATTGAGAGTCAGCTCAACGAGTTCAACACCTTGTGATAGGGTGGTCATATGATGTCCAAGTATGAGGCCCATTTTTGAATCTACTCCGGTATGCTTCGCACTTGAATATCGAGAAACTTAAGGTCAACATGTTTTTGTTTGGCCTTAATGTCATCAATCGTGCAAAGGTTAGGATTCTGATGCCTCAAAACATGCATGAGGTTGTTCAGAAGGCCATCATAGCAGAGGAGGAGCTTATCAGCAGAGTTCAGAGCAGGACTCCAGCGAGACCCGAGGGGCAGGTGTCATCTAGTGCACAACAGCATCAGACACCAACTAGAATTTCACCAAGATATCATGGATTCTAGATAGGATCGACTTTCACTACACCTCGATGACCAGTACCTCAACAACAAAACACTTACCATCATTGACCAGACCCTTAGTATTTTGATAGATTCTAGTGGTATCGAGAGTTTCATTTCTGGTGCAGCGCTAAAAAAAATTAAGGAAAAGTCAGTTGAATGAGATAAGTTTATATTTGTATAAATGGCTTCGGGAGCCATGCAGAAGGTTGGAGGGAAGGTTATGGGTTGTAGCCTTAACCTAGGAGAGTTTTTCAGGAGGTCCAACCTATACGTCACGATATTAGGATATTATGACGTCGTGATCGGTATGGACTGGTTGTAATCGCATGAGGTGATACTCAACTGTAATATGAAATAGTTGAGCTTGGTCGATGATGAGGGACAAAGATGCGTGGATGTAGGTTGGAACTAGGGAGTTTCCCTAAGGTTCTTCTCTTCCTTGCATCTACGAAAGAGCATGCGCAAGGGATGTAATCTTTATGCGATCCTTGCGTTAAACAAGAAGGGAGTAGCGGATGGTCTAGAATACCTTCTAGTGGTGAGAGAGGTTGCAGACGTCTTCCCTGAGGATTTACCTGGGATGCCTCCAGAGAGGGAATTGGAATTTATCATAGACCTAAAAATGGGGACTGAACCGATAGCAAGAACGCCTTATCAGATGTCGACTCTGGAGTTATGGGGGTTGAAAATGAAACTGAAGGAGTTTTTGGACCTGGGACTTATACGTCCCAGTGTGTCACCATGGGGTGCACCTATTATTTTTATTCGAAAGAAGGATGGGTCATGGGGAATCTACATTGACTACCGTCAATTTAACAAGGCTATGATCAAGAATCAATATTTTTTGCCAAGGATTGATGATATGTTTGATCAGATGAAAGGCGCGATGATGTTTTCAAATATTGAATTGAGATCAGGGTATCACCAGTTATGGATCAAGGAGGATGATGTCCCTAAGACCTCTTTTAAGACTAGGTTTGGACGTTATGATTTTATTGTTTTACCTTTTGGACTGAAAAACACCCTGAGGGTATTTATGAGTTTGATGAATGGAGTGTTCCACATATACTTGGACAAGTTCGTCCAAGTATTCATTGATGATATTTTGATTTAATCTTGGATGATGGAGAATCTTGACAAGAACTTGCGCTTGGTACTATAGTGTCTGCAAGAGAAGAAAATGTATGGGAAATTGTCTAAATGATCATTTTATCAATCTAATATTTACTATGTGGGGCATGTCATCTCCGACAAAGGTATCGTCGTGGATCCCGCAAAGGTCGAGGCTATTATGTAATGGCATGCACCAGTGAATGTCCCTGAAGTGCATAGCTTTATGGGTTTAGTAGGATACTATCGACGATTCGTCGAGGGATTTTCGAAGATATAAAATCTGATTACGAAATTGCAAAATAAGAACAAGAAGTTTGTTTAGACCAAGAAATGCGTAGAATCATTTCAAAGGCTCAAGGAGTTGTTGAAAACAACACCGATACTAAAGGTCCCTGACATGGACACGGACTTCTTGGTATGCTCTGACGCATTCAAGGAAGGATTAGACGGGGTATTGATGCAAGACAATCGAGTAATATCTTAAATCTCAAGAAATGTGAGACGACATGAGGAAAACTATGCAACGAACAATTTGGAGTTGTTATCCATTGTTTATGCCTTGAGAATTTGGAGACATTACCAGATTGGACGAAAATTTGAACTAAGAATGGACCATTGTGGACTAAAACACATCTTTACACAAAGTGACTTGAACACACGACAACGACGTTGGTCGGAATTTCTTAGCAAGTATGATTTCAAGATTACTTACCTAAAGGGAACAATGAATAGAGTGGGGATGTGTTGAGTCAGAGACCACGCATATTTTCTGTGATGCCTCTTCATAATAATCTACGTGAAAAGATTCTAACTTTACAGTGCGACGATGACTGGTACAAAGAGGTCAATTATTTTATCGGACAAAACATAATGATGGTACCAATATTTGAAGGATTTACATTCGATGACAGATTAATGATATTTAAAAATTGAATTTACGTACCACCGAACGACGAGTCGAGGAGTTTTATCTTAAACAAGGCTCATAGATAAGTTTACATGGCTCACCCGAGAGTCACAAAGATGAGTGCAAACCTTAAAGACTTATTCTTATGGAAAGGAATGAAGGAAGACATAGTCAACTATGTGGAAATATGTCTAGAATGTCAGTAGGTGAAGGCTGAACATAGACATCCAGTAGGATTACTACAACCACATGCTATTCCAGAATCAAAATGAGAGGTCATTTCGATGGATTTCATTGTTGGATTGCCACTGATGATAAGGAGACATGACTCAATTTTTGTGGTAGCCAACTCTTTGACGAAGAGTGCTCATTTTATTCCTGTGCATATGATGTATCAGGCACCTGACATAGTTAGAGTTTTCATCAGTGATATTCTAAGGTTGCATGGAGATCCTAAGAGGATTATATCCGATCGAGGATTGGTGTTTACTGAACGATTTTGGACTAGTTTCCAAGGGCCTTGGGAACCTGACTTAAATTTAGTATTGTGTATCACCCGGAGAAAGACATGTAGACCGAATGAACAAACCAAATATTGGAGGACATGTTGTGCATGTACATGATGGACCAACATAAACGTTGGGAGGGATTCTTACCACTGGTAGAATTTGCGATAACGATAGTTATCAAAGCACCATTAAGATGGCGCCTTTCGAGTTTCTTTACGGCGACCATGTCAAACGCCTTGAGTTGGGATCGACTTGAGGATAGGGTCCTGGTGGGACCGGAGGAAATCCAAAAAATGGAAGTGTAATGTATCGCGAGTTTCTTTCACGGCCACCACACTTTGAGTTGGGATCACTTGAGGATAGACCCGGTGGGACCTGAGGAAATCCAAAAAATGGAAGCGTAATGTATCGTAAATTTTCAAAAATAATAAAATTATGTGGTCATTAATTCCCAAATTCTGTTTTATATATTTACTAGTAGAAGGAGGATGTTCTACTGCTATAAATCTCTATGGTGTAACTCTTAAGTTATTCCCAGTACATGATGTTATAACTACGCCATCCTAACTTACCTTGGATGGAAACAATTGTAAGGATAAATCACCAAGGGTCCTAGTAATTACCTTTTGCCTCCATCCTATTCACCTATATACATATGTATGTCTATAAAGTGGTTAGACTTAGGAATTATATTACAACTTTATATTTAGCAAGAGATTCCTAAGTTTGTGCACAAGTCCATCAAATTAATTTTCCCTTGGGAAATATTTTGTTTCCATCTATATAGCCACAAGATCGGGTTTAATAACATGTGCCTGGCATAATTATAGAGTCCTGGTCATTAAACGGACTTCCAAAACTTATACATTGGGTTTAGTAATGTCCCAGTCCAAACATCTAAATGGGTTCGACTAACGAGGACTCGTGTTAACTATCGTTACCCTGACTTATCTAAAAGACGTTCCAATGAAGTCTTAACTCGATCGAAATGCTAGCTAAAACTAATGTAGTGGATGCGAATGAGATCCAAAACTCATAGAGTCACAAAGGGGTCTATTCGCGACATTATTTTATGTGGAAGGGATGGTCTACTGTCAGGAGGAGTTAAGGCTCTGTAAATACCATTTAATCGCAGTCCTGTGAGCGCGAGTTACATTGTATTCACCTGGCCTTTCATCCAACGTGTCACACCGTCTCTGCCCTCATCACATGGCTAGACCGTCCTTTGTACTCTTCGCATTTACACTGAGAAAACAAGGTGCCTCTTAGGGTTTTAATGTGTTTACATTTTTCATTGTGGAGTTGTTCAAAGAGGCTCGACGTATCATTTTCTTAGCAGAGGAGACTTTTTTTTTTGGAGCTCATTTAATCCAGTGTATCAGATAGCGTGGTCTGATTCCCTGGTAAGTATTTCCTTTAACGTATTGCTATGGTTGAATAGGATGGTGGCTCTTCAGAAAAAATCGTTATAGTGAAAGTTGTAGCCGCTCTGTAACTTATGTTATACATTTTCTTTCTGCTGAAAACTCCCTTTATCGCTACTTCACTATATTACTTTATGAGTTGTCCCCATTCTTGGAGAAGTGGTATTATTTGGTCGTTTATTCCTTAATCTCTTTTGAATATAACAACATTCATCCTCTGGTTTAGGGAGAATGCATCTGTTTCGCTTGGTATATGTTTCGAGGTATAGGGTTTCGTAACTCTCTATTATCGTCGCTCTTTATAGTCCCTCTATTATCGTAAGTCGAGGCCTAAAGCTGAATCTTCATGAGACTGTGTGAGAAATTCTCTTTTGGAAATAATCGTCCCACTATGTAATGCATAAAATGTTTTGTATTTTCCTTCCTTTCTTTGTAATGGGTTGAGTGCATACTTCTATAGTTTCATCAATTTTTCACCGGTTCCTTCACATAAGTTGCTTTCTTTATGTCTAATACATTGTTGTCTAGTGTCATTAAAATGTGACCTCTAAGATTTTCGAACAGTCTATTAAAGATACCCTATGGTATATAAAGTCCTTTTGAGTTTATAGATGTCATTGTCATAATCGTGACCTACATTATTTGAATTCAGTAGAAAGATATCTTTGTATCGATTGTTTGAATTTATAAAGAAAATACCCTCTACAATTTGGTTCTGGAACGTTTTAAACTCAAAAGTTAGGTTATCTTTGTTTTGCATGAAAATTTTATATGATGTTTTCATACAACATGATTTATACCATTTGTATGTTAAAAGAAACCTAGTACTGTCGATTGTTTCATTTTTGTGAGTAACATATTTTGAGATTCGGTATCAATACTAATGATGGGCCCTGTTGATGTGAGGGTAACCATCAGGGAGTCATTGGACCATACCCCCTCGGCCCGATCACCTATCCAGCCAGGAGCGATAAGGGAAGAACATGAGATTGCTTGTCATACGTTGAGTATCACTCTAGAGTATTTTGTTACTACATTTCTCATTCTGTTGATGTTTTCGTTTACCTATCTTTCATATAGTTACTGATATTTAATGGTAAAAATTTGCAGAGCTTTCATCTGCACAAAATTCAGAATGTTTTGTTCCTATCCTCGATGCAAAATGTATTCGAGTTTCTTTTTGTAATTCTTCAGGCATTCACACAGTGAAGGCACAATTTCACTCTCAATGAATGATATGAAGTATAGTCTTCACTCAATTTCCTGTAGTGTCTAGAAGGAGGAGAATTCCCAATTGTGCTCTTGATTTTTCTTTGGTCTGGTTGATATATGTTATAGCTCCTTTGAAGTAATGCTACAGGGCCTTTCCCTGTCTATTTGAATTAATGCAATCATTGTTAGATGATTTTTTTGTATCTTCTCGCCATCCTGGTTTCTTCCTATACTTAAGTTATTTAGCATGGATGTCATCTTATATTGCATATTTAATATCTAAAGTTTGTATATTTTGAACTTACAGTTACGCACTAAATAGAAAATGAACTTATTTATTTTTGAAGGTCTATAGTTTGTAAATCGAATCCGTTGTATATATATATATATATATTTGTATCATATGAATGTCTATTGCGCTATATGAAGCTTCTATATCATTTTACTTTACTTCAATGTTTTATAAATACTGTGACTCTGTATCCTCCTTATAGTAGGGTACGAATGTATATATTCCTCCTTATTCCGTACATACACAGAGTTCCTCCTTGTTTGATTTAGCATGGACATGAATGAAATTTCAATTTAATTAATATGTTTTCTGTATGGTCATTCACCTACAGGACAATAAGCATATAATTTCATGTACATGGCTACATTATTCAACTTCATTTACATTCTGTAAAATAGATAATTCTTGAATTTTCCCATACAATTTATTGAGAGGTTTTCACCTACAGTATCTTATTACAACAATAATCTAGTTCATAGATCGATATTTCCAGAAGCTTCCTTTTTGTTAATTGATTCCTTTTAGATACTATTTCCAGCACTTAAATCTATGATAAACTAGATCTAATCGTTCCACAATTTATCATCAACACCTATTGATATATATATGTATATATATATACCGTAGGTTTTCTGAAAAACGTTTGAAATTTGCATGGTGACTTTCCTACATAATTATATATTAGGCACTTGCATATATATATATATCTCCCATTAAATTAAAACTAATCGTAACATCAGTTTAAATATGATAGGGTAACCGAACTCAAATCAAAGTCAATGTTCGGAGGTAAATGTGTGGGATGCTCGAAAGAAATTCTCAGGTTTTCTTCCAAAGGACGATTACTAATAAAATAACTAGTCATACTAGATGCATCAGATTCTGATAGAAATTCAAAATAAAAAATAATGGAGTGTGATTCCTATAACCACAGCTATGATTCCTTCAAAATTTGATAATAGAACATCTCATATATATATAACTCAGATAATAATTCCATCAGCTAATAATTCATCATGATATGTAAATAGAGAAGGCGAAAGTGGACATATCTAAATAAAAGTTTTTGAACAACAAATGAAACAACCACATTTTGCCCAACCTTAGAACAGGGCATCCAAATCACTTGTCATGTTCACCCCCTAGCCTGACCATGAATCCATGAGGGATAACTTGGAATTCCTCCTCAACAATGCCTTTATGTTTCAACAATATCCTCCTTGCCTCACACTCAATAAGTAGTGTTCATAAAAATAAGAATTCAATAATTTTCCCTAGCATACTAGGCAACGTCCTGCCTCCTCACATATGCTAAATATCCAAAAGAAAAAGTTCCTAGGTCTTTTCCCCTTTGGGATTTTTTGAATATTTCCAAATCCTTGATTTTCAGGGGCTGCCAATGGCCAAATTCTGGATTTTCCACTTGTAACAATCATCCTTGAGGTAGTTCCAACATGTTCCCCACTCATGGAGTCATGGTCAGCTAACTTCAACATGGATATTCCATTTGTCTTCCAACAATAATTATAAAATATTTTTTTTCATACAAGTGTCATAGTCAAGTAGTTATTTGGGTGAAATCAGATCTCTTCCCAACAGTCATAATCATTAACTACAATTAACGAAATTCAAAATTGCCATAAATGGCAAAATTTTTCCAATTTCGAATTTACCAAAAATGGAATAATTTTCCCAAGAAATTTCAAATTCAAAAATAATTTATTTTGGGGGTTGTTACATCCTTTCCCCCTTCAATAAAACACTGTCCTTAGTGTTCGTTCCATTCTTGGAACAATATTGGATGATATTTCCGCAAATATCCCTCCAACTCCCAAGTGGCCTCCTCCGAGCTAAAGTGCTTCTATTGCACCTTTACCTGAGAGACGACTCTGTTTCAAAGTGCTATTTCTCTCCAGTCTAGAATATGTAGAGGTTCCACCTAGAAATCTCCTTCTGGTTCCACCCACACCAAGTTCCAATCGATCATATGAGTAGGGTCATGAACATAATTCTTTAACAAAGAAATATGAAATAAACTATGAATTTTTATATTGGCGCAAGTTGGTATGGTACAGGTCCAATTCGAGATATTATCTTGAAGGGCCCAAAAAACATGGGTGCCAACTTGGCATAGTTCCCTAGATTTTGTGAACTCTTCTGGGCTTTGAATTTTAAGTAAACATTGTCTCCCACTTGAAACTCCAAGTGTCTTCTTTTTTTGGTCCGCATAACTTGTATGTCTGTCCTGTGCCTCGTTTAAGTTCTGTTGAACCTTTCTTACCATACTCTCCATTTCTTGGAGCATCTCCGGTCCAACCATGAGTCTGTCAACTAGGTTATCCCAGCTAATTGGAGTCGTACACTTTCTATCATACAGTACCTCAAAGGGGCTCAATTTAGCCAAAGTTTGGTACCCATCGTTATATGCAAATTCTACCAAGTGTAGGTAGTCTTCCCACTTGCTTGGTTTTGTTCTTACGTACATGTGGAGAATATCTTCTATGATTTGGTTTATTCGTTCAGTTTCTCCATCTGTTTGTGGATGATAACTCATGCTGAAATTGAAATTAGTATTTATCCCTACAAAGAATTCTTTCCAAAAAGCAGATCTAAATTTTACGTCTCTATCTGAAATCACCATTTTAGGAACACCTTGTAGTCTAAAAATTTCTTTCATGAATATTTCAACAATGTTAATAGATTTAAAAGTAGACTTTATAGGAATAAAGTGTGCAAAATTACTAAGTTTATCGATTACCACCATAATAGAATCATTTTATTTCTGAGTTTTAGGAAAACCTGTAATAAAATCCAGTGATATAGTCTCCCATTTCCATTATGGAACCGGTAAGGGTTGTAATAGATCAGCTGGGGGTAGTTCAAGTATCTCCTCCACAAACAAATCTCTAAAATCATGTAATACGAAAAAATCCTCCAAGTTGGGTTTATCTTATTTTTCTCACTGGTTTGTTACTTGGATGGCATAAACTTGACAACCCTTTCTTATGCATTTCTTGAATTGCATCACTAAATCTATCTGACTGATATTGGTTTTTGTATACCTTGAACTATCCTACTAGTGTCATTTTCGTCTGTATACTTAAGTGATTTTTCATAAAAATCTAGTAATACTTTATGCCCTTCTAACCAATCCATTCTGACAATTACATCATAAGATCCTAGTGGTAGAATGTTCAGATTTTTCTTTATGTTTTGACCGCCTAAACTGAACTCGTACTCAGAAATAAAGTCGACAACTTTTCTTTTTGTCTCTGTTGCTAATTGTACTAGCCAAGATTTTGAGTGTCTTTTTTTCTTAATTTTTTTTGACTCAACTATACCAGGAGTGATATAACTTAACGTAGCTCCCGAATGAATTAAAACAAAAATTAGAGTGTTATTGATTTTACCTTCAATTTCTACCACAAAGGACTGGTCGTCAGCGTTTTGACCATCCACAATTACATTTATTCGATGCAAGCTTCTGCCCACATCTCCCACCATCGATGCTTCATGTAAATTGTGAACAGTAGTTATGGATGTTGAATTTAAACGTGGATAGTTCCTCCTTAGATGAGGTTCTCCACATTCCCAACACTTTAATGGTTCACAGGGGTTGTCCCCAAACTTCTTTGTTCCCAGATTTATCGGTTTACCACTACCTTGCGTATTTGGATTGTTCGAGTAAGAATATTTCCTTGGAAATATTTTTGTTGCGTTCCAATAAGGAGTTGGTTGGTATCCTTGCTTCCACTAGTTCATTTGGTCTTGTTTCTTGTCCTTCCAAGCTTTGGGAAATTCTATCCATTGTTTGTATTGGTCGTAACACATTCGAGATTTCCTTAATACTTCACTCAAGGACATGGGATCGTCAAATTCAATTTTGTCCTTGTAGGACTGTAGTAGATAGATTAGGAACTGCTGGATTTTCACTTTATCCTCACAGATATAAGGTACGAACCTTAGTAATTACATGAATTTATTTATTAGATCTTCCATAGACATTTGACCAAGTCGTAACTCATAAAATTCTTTAATTTTTCTGTCATATTAAATTTCAGATAGGTGTTGTTTCTTAAAGTCAGACCATTCCATCTGTTTCTCCTTTAAACCCTTGGCCAATTTCAGTTCTTGCCACCAAATGTTGTCTTTTCCCTTCAGATTATAGATGGTCATTCTAATTTTCATATTGCTGGAATAATTGTATATCTGGAAATACTTATTGATGTCTAGTAACCATGCTTCAGCTTCCTCCCCTGTTTTGGATTCCCCATCAAAGGTAGCTGGTTTGATTTTCTTAAATTCTCCCTCAAGGTGGTATACATGTTTTCTTTTTCTGTTTGTTTTTGTTTCATCTTCAGCTGAAGGTGTACCTTCAAATGAACTATCCCCTCTTTCTGCTCCAGGTCCAGAATTCTTGGAGGCCCTTTTACTGACCTCTTCTTCTTGGTTATCATCCTTTGGAGATTTATCTGTCACTATACTTCACAACAAGACTTCATTTATTTCCTTCCATTCTTGTTGTGCCTTCTTTAGTTTCTCATTGTCTTCTTTGAAAATCTGTAGCTCAACAATGAGATCCCTCATCATTTCCAGAACTTTAGTAGGTGATCTTACATCACTATTCTGTCTTGGATACTCAGGAGGTCTCTGTTCAAGATTCCCATCAAGTCCGATTTCTGTGTCATCCTGGGCTGCCATAATTAACACAAAACAGAAAAAGGTTTTATGTTTGTAACATTAAAGGTTTATTAGTTTTACAAAACCAAAAATATGTTCTAAGTAAATAATGTGGCCCTGTTCAAGGTCCAAGTGTTGTAACCTTTTCTCTGATACCATATGTAATGTACCATAAATTTGTCAAAAATAAATAAATATGTGGTCATTAATTCCCAAATTTTGTTTTATATATTTTCTGGTAGAAGGAGGAGGTCCTCATTTCTATTATAAATATATGTGGTGTAACTCTTAAGTTCTTCCTACCACGTGATGTTATAACTATGCCATCCTAACTTACTTTGGATAGAAATTATTATAAGGATAAATCACCAAGGGTCCTAGTAATTCCCTTTTTCCTCCATCCTATTCACTTGTATACATATGTATGTATATAAAGTGGTTAGACTTAGGACTTATATTACAACTCTATCCTTAGCATGAGATTCCTAAGTTTGCGCACAAGTCCATCAAATTAATTTGTCCTTGGGAAATATTTTGTTTCCATCTATATAGCCACGGGATCGGGTTTAATAACATGTGCCTGGCATAACTACAGAGTCCTGGTCATTAAACGGGCTTCCAAAACTTATACATTAGGTTTAGTAATGTCCCAATCCAAACATCTAAAGGGGTTCGACTAACGAGGACTTGTGTTAACTCTAGTTACCTTGATTTATCTAAAAGACATTCCAATGAAGTCTTAACTCGACCGAAATGCTAACTAAAACTAATGTAGTGGTTGTGAATGAGATCCAAAACTCATCGAGTCATGAAGGGGTCTATTAGTGATATTATTTTATGTGGAAGGGATGGTCTACTGTCAGGAGGCGTTAAGGCTCTGTAACTACCATTTAATGGTAGTCCCGCGAGCGTGAGTTACATTGTATTCACTTGGCCTTTCATCCAACGTGTCACACCATCTCTTCCCTCATCATATGGCTAGACCGTCTTTCGTACTCTTCGCATTTACACTCAGAAAACAAGGCATCTCTTAGGGTTTTAATGTGTTTACATTTTTCATTGTGGAGTTCTTCGAAGAGGCTCTACATATCATTTTCTTAGCAGAGGAGACTGTCGTCGTTGGAGGCTGTTTAATCCTGCATATCATATAGTGTGGTCTGATTCCCTAGTAAGTCTTTCCTTTAATGTATTGCTATGGTTTAATAGAAAGGTGGCTCTTCGAAAAAAATTGTTATAGTGAAATCTATAGTCGCTCTATAACTTCTATTATACATTTTCTTTCTGCTGAAAAGTCCCTTTATCGTTACATCACTATAATACTTTCTGATTTTTCCCCATTCCCAGAGAAGTGGTATTATTTGGTCATTTCTTCCTCAATCTCTTTTGAAGATAAGGACATTCCTCCTCTAGTTTAGGGAGAATGCATCCATTTCGCTTGGTTTATGTTTCGAGGTCTAGGGTTTCGTAACTCTCTATTATCGTGGCTCCTTATAGTCCCTCTATTATCATAAGTCGAGGAATGAAGCCGAATATTTGTGAGACTTTGTGAGAAATTCTCTTTCGGAAAGAATAGTCCAACTATGTAATGCATAATACGTTGTATATTTTCCTTCCTTTCTTTGTAATGGGTTGAGTCCATACTTCTATAGTTTCATCAAGTTTTCACTGGTCCCTTCGCATATGTTGATTTATTTATGTCTAATACATTCCTATCTGGTGTCATTAAAATGTGACCTTTAATATTTCCGAAAAGTCTATTAAAGATACCCTATGACATATAAATTCCTTTTGAGTTTACAAATGTTATTTCCATAATCGTGACCTACACTATTTGAATTCGGTAGAAAGATATATTTGTATAGATTGTTTGAATTTATAAAGAAAATACCCTCTGTAATTTGGTTCTGGAAGGTTTTAAACTCAATATTTAGGTAGTCTCTGTTTTGCGTGAAAAGTTTATATTATGTCTTTGCACAGCATGATTTATACCGTTTGTATCTTAAAAGAAACCTAGTACTGTCGATTGTTTCATTTTCGTGAGTAACAGATTTTGAGATTCGGTATCAACACTAATGATGGGCCCTGTTGATGTGAGGGTACACATCAAGGAGTCATTGTACCATTCCCCCTCGGCCCAGTCGCCTATCCATCTAGGAGCGACAAGGGAATAACATGAGATTTCTTGTCATAAGTTGAGTATCACTCTGGAGTACTTTGTTACTACATTTCTCATTCTGTTGATGTTTTTATTTACCTTTCCTTCATATAGTTACTAATATTTAATGCTAAAACTTTGCAGATCTTTCATTTGCGTAAAATTCGAAATGTTGCATTCCTATCCTCGATGCAAAAGGTATTCGAGTTTCTTTTTGTAACTCCTCAGACGTTCACATCGTGAAGGCACAATTTAAATCTCAATGAATGATATGAAGTATAGTCTTCGCTCGATGTCTTGTAGTGGTTGGAAGGAGGAGAATTCCCAATTGTTCTCTTGATTTTTCTTTGATCTGGTTGATATATGTAATAGCTCCTTTGAAGTAATGTTACAGAGCCTTTCCCTGTCTATTTGAATTAATGCAATGACTGTTAGATGATTTTTTTGTATCTTCTCGCCATCCTGGTTTCTTCCTATAATTAAGTTATTTACCATGGTTGTCGTCTTATATTGCATATTTAATATCTAAGGTTTGTATAGTATGAACTTACAGTTATGCACTGAATAGAAAATGAACTTATTCATTTCTGAAGGTCTATATTTTGTAAATTGAATCTGTTGTACAGATATATACATCTCTCTCTCTCTCTCTCTCTCTCTCTCTCT
>SNQJ01S0013865.1:91200-101898 GCA_010110895.2 Picea sitchensis
ATAGTCTACGGGAACATATAGACTACTAAGTCACTCCCTGCTGGCCTAATCTTGGGGATGGGACATCACACTCTAGGGGCCGACTTTACAAACACCACCATATAACTATGGTTTGACCAATCCACAAAAGGAGATTTGGTCTTTATACAAGACTCGACATGATCAATCCACAAAAGGGGCTTTGATCTATAAAATAATAACTCAATTATGATTAGAATATTCTTCAAAGTTACGATATTTCAACACTCCCCCTTAACGAGAAGGGTATTCCATAATCCAATACAACATCATCAGGAGAGAGAGAGAGGGCATCGACATCATCAACATCTGGAACATTGACTGGCATATGTACAAATCATCAGAAGTTTTTGTTAAATTTTGAGCTTGATTTCTTAAGCGGATTATTTCTTTGAATTCTTCAACACTTTGATTCCAGCTTAATACATTTCAACAATATAGAATCATAACTGAATAGCAATAATTATGTAGATACGTAAGCATGCACATCAACAACACATATACCCTGGGGAAACCCTGTACATGGAGAAAACCCCCAGCAAACGATATTTCCTTTATTGCATTAATAATATGTAAGATCAAGTACAACAATCCACCATGAAAGAAAACCTGACTGTATGACCAGCAAACAACAAAATACTTGCTGTCCTTTACTGCTGTTATGAACAGCACTATTCACTGTCTTTGTTGCTGATATAAAACAGTACTTATTCGCTGTCCTTGCTGCTGATGTAAACAACACTTATTCGCTGTCCTTGCTGCTGATATAAACAATACTTATTCGTTGTCCTTCTTTCTGATATTAACAACACTTATTCGCTGTCCTTGTTGCTAATGTAAACAACACTTATTCGCTGTCCTTGCTGCTGATATAAACAATACTTATTCGCTGTCCTTCCTCACTGTGTATACAACAGACTTGTATGCTTGCTGCCCACTCTCAATCACCTGCAGACCGACTCTCTTCATTCACTCTTGTGCTGCATAACAACTATGTAGAAGAGAGGGGTCGACCTCTGCTTATAAAGGAGTGAAGAGGAGAAGTGGATGGCTCGAATTAGGAACTTGTTTGCATGCTTTAACATAACTCAGCGTCACACTTTAGTTCGAACTTCAAACTAGACTTGAGACTTCAGTTACAACTCACCCTTGACTTGGCATGCATGCATGCGTACTAACTTAGCATGCACATGCAACTAGACATGCATGCAGTGCATGTCATGCAACATCCATGCATGCAACATGTGACAACTTGACAACAATGTCTTTGACTTAGACATGTAACTTTGACTTCTACAACTCGACTCTTTACAAGGCAATTCAAATTTCTCTTCATGGTGGATAATGTTACACGTGCCAACGCACTAGATCAATACATTTATATCATTTGCAATATTGGGAATATCGTTTGTTTCTAGCTCATAGGAATTTTATGTTCAACCTAACTTTTGCTAGATGCCTTGACTTTTGCTCATGGCTCACAAGGCTTGACTAGGCTCACAGAGGTTGTACATTCCCCCTGACTTTTGCACTAATCTGTCTATGCTCACAGAGGTTGTACGTTCCCCCTTACTTTTGCATTAGACTTACATAGCATCTCATTCATCCTGACTTTTGGTTTGATTCATAGTGGTTGTATGTCCCCCCCTGGATTTTGTCAATACCTCATAAGACTGGTTGATTCTTCAAATCTCCTTAGCTAGCCTCAGGGTGGCCCATATGGCCTCTCATTGGAGAATGACTGTCGATGCTGCCAAATTTAACACTCCCTCTTAGTGAGGGAGTCATTCTTACCCACACCAAGCTTGCCTCTCAACTGCAGAAACTGTCTCGAGGTCAGAGGCTTGGTCAGGATATCAACTGCCTGCTCACTCGTGGCTATGTACTGTAACTTTACAGTTTTTCTCTAGACCAAGTCTCAGATGTAGTGGTACCTCATGTCAATACGTTTTGACCTGTCGTGAAATATCAGGTTCTCTGTCAATTTTATGCAACTTTGATTATCACAGTGAACCACCATTGTCTCGAGCTTGTCACCAAACAACCCAGAAACCAATTTTTTGAGCCATACTGCTTCCTTGCTAGCATCACTTGCTGCAATGTACACAGCCTTTGCTGTACTCTGTGCAATGGATCCTTGTTTTCGACTTGACCAAGAGATCATAGAGGATCCTAAACTGAAGCAGTATCCGAAAGTACTCTTTCAGTCCACTGGGCTTCCTGCCCAGTCAATATTTGCATACCCATGCATAAATAAACCACCACTGGATGTATATCTCAGACCATAAGTAATGGTCCCCTTGAGATTTCTCAAGATGTGCTTTGTTGCCACTCAGTGTCTCTGTCTCGTTTCAGTGATGAACTGACTCATTGCAATCACTGCATAGTATATATCTGGCTTGGTGTGGATCATGTACATCAATGATCCAATCAACTGCCTATACATGGTGGGATCCACCAAATCTGAACTTGTATCAGAATCATGCAGCTTCCTCAAGTTGGTAACTATCGTAGTAGACATGGATTTGCAATCCATCATACCAAACCTCTTTAGTACATCCACTGTGTATTTTCCTTGTGCCAGAAATATCTCGCTCTGTCTTTTCCACACTTCCAATCCTAGGAAGTAATGCATCAAGCCTAAGTCTTTCATATCGAATTTTGAGGTTAGCTCCCTCTTACACCAGGCTATTATCCCTTCATCTTCTGTTAGAAAGAGATCATCAACATACAAGATTAGTATAACAGGTTGGTTACCTCTTACCTTGAAGTACAAATTTGCATCAACATCACTTTTTTGAAAGCCCAGGCTTTTAAGAAAGCCATCAATCCTGTCATACCAAACTCTGGGAGCCTGCTTAAGACCATACAAGGCCTTCCTTAGCTTGCATACATGAGTGCCTTTGCTATGCAATACAAAACCTTCTGGTTGTTCCACTAAGACCTCATGTTCAATCTTTCCATTCAAGAATGTTGTTTTTACATCCATCTGATGTAGCTTTCAACCAAGAACGAAAGCTAGAGCAATAATAGTTCGAATGGAGGTATACCTGGCTACAGGGGCAAAAGTCTCTTCGTAGTCGATTCCTTATTTATGAGTGAAGCCTCTGGCTACAAATCTTGCTTTGAACTTTTCCACACTTCCATCAGCTGCATGTTTGATCTTATAGATCTATTTGGAAGAAACCACTGATTTTTCCTTTGGCCTCGGCACAAAGACATTGTTCTTTAGAATAGACCTGTATTCCTCAAGCATGGCATCCTTCCATACTTGTAATTTATCTACTTCTTCAAATGAAGAAGGTTCGACATCACTGATGCTACTCATCAGTGCAACATAGCCTCCAAACCTGTGAGGCCTCTTACTTTCCCTGAAAGTTCCTTTGGGAGCAACTATCCTTTCTGCTTCCTGCACTGTTTCTTTAAGCCACCCTGGCTTCCTTTGGGCTGGAGGTTCTTCAAGAGTTCTTTCTAACTCTTCAGTAGGTTCTAGGGGCTCATCACTTGGCCCCTTCATAAGGTTCCTCCCTTTGATCATCTGACTCTTCATTTTCAGAAGAGGGTGAAGCAGGTTGAACTGCTTCTGATTCCTGCTGAAGCTCTTTGGATTTCTTGAATACGGCTTCCTCATGGAAAGTCACATCTATGCTTACCTCTATCTGCCTCTGACTTGGTACATATATCCTGTAAGCCTTGGAGTTCTCACTGTACCCCACAAAAACCCCTTTCTTGATTGAGGGTTCCATCTTTGTCCTCTTTTTCTTAGGGACATGAATATACACTGGACTCCCAAATATCCTTAGATGCCCTACTCAGGTTTTATCCCTGAGAAGACCTCTTCAGGAGTCTTATCTTTCAAGATAACATGTGGACACCTATTCTGAATATACATGGTAGTGAAGGTAGCTTCTGCCCATAAAGAATTTGGCAGATCTTGGTCAAACATCATTGCTTTCGCTGCCTCACAAATTGTCCTGTTTTTCCTTTCAGCAACTCCATTGAGGGTTATATGGCACGATCAACTGTCTCTTGATCCCTGCTGACTTGTAGAAATCCTCAAATTGGAGAGATTCAAACTCTCCTCCATTGTCTGTTCTAAGGGTTCTGATGTGTTTNAGCATTGAAATCAACAACTGATACAGAAGAAGGACTTTTGGGGTTACTGAACACCTCAAGAGGCAAGGCTGTGTAGCTGATACACAGTTGCTAACGGGATCACTGAGGATTCTGTGAGAGGCTCTGCCAAGAGGGCATTGAGCACGTATACAGTGGTGTATAGAGAGAAAGAACTCTGCTGTGAGTTCTTAAGGGAATACCAGAATCACTGAGGATTCTGAGAGGCTCTGCCAGGAGGGCATTGAGCAAGTGCAAAAGGTGCATAGGAACCCAGAACTACTGAATGTTCTGTGGGAGCAGAGACTCCACCAGAAGGGCGTTGAGGAAGGTTGTATACAGACATGAGGAGGAGGGAACTCATTGAGTTCTATCATCTGAAGGAAGCAGAGTCCACTGAGGGACCTGTATTGGGTTGTTGAATACCCAGAAAGACTCAGCACGGAGGTTGATTGAGCAAGGAGCCAGGAAGGCATCGATATTGATCATCTGAGGGAAAGGAAGACAAAATCCCTCAAGGGGTCTGAGTATTCGCTGAAGCTCAGAAGAGACAACACCGTTTGGGCGCAGAGACTCTGTAGGAGCGCAAGAGACAAGGAATCCATTGAGGATTCAAGGACTGAAGCTCAGGAAGGGCAGTGCTTTTCCGCGTATCAGCGAGACTCAAGTTGAGGGTTTGCAGAGGAGAAGAAACGCAAAGGTCCAAGCCTTTGGGAATGAAGAATTCTTCCAAGTCTAGGAAGAAACCTCAAGGAAGCTCGAGGGAGCACAACAACCGTCAGATCAACAGAGAAAGAAGATCTACACCGTTGGATTTCCACGTCTAGGAAGAGTTCTCAAAGGAAGAGAATCGACGGCTGGAAATCCCCGTGAAGTTCTGCGAAATCCCGAGGATCATCAGATCAAGGAGGAGTTACGCGGGAGTTAACCCGTAAGCGCAGGTTCGGAGAATTAAAGTCCATCGGACTTCGGGGTTTCGGCATTCGGGGATTGGTAAGGTGATAGTTCTACACCTCGAGAAATCGCAAGTTGCGATTCCCCGAATCAATCTGAGCCGCTGATTGGAGAGGGGACACGTGGCGCAAGATCCCTGAGGATCGGGATTCGGCATTCGACGTTTGACAAGGTAAGAGTTCGTGCTTGTCAAAATTGCGATTTGCGATTCCCCGAGTTAATAAGGGCCGTCGATTTCAGCAAGGATAGGTGGCACGAATCCGGAGAATCGGGGTTCGACGTTCGGAGGATGGCGAGGTGAGAGTTTTATGCCTCTTGAAATCGTGAATAGCGATTTCCCAAATTAACGGGTGTCGTCGATCATCAGAGGGACGCGTGGCATCAGATCTCGGAGATCAGGACATCGGAGTTCGGGGTTTTCAACAGCAAAGAAAACTTGCATCACGGATTCGCAGTCCATGAAATCACGAAGTGACGTGGCATGTGGGACCACGGAGGACCAGCAAGGTCCCCAATCGCGACGGGTCCCACAGTGTTAGCATGGTGTTGACAGGTGTCATCGGGGTTTCGGCATTCGGAAGTTTCCAAGGTAAAGGACTCACGACAGTCGAACTCGCGATCCCGCGATCCCTGATCGCACGAGTGAATGAGTGACGTGGTAGTGTGGGACCACGAGACATAATGGAATCCACGTGGCATTGGATCGGGATTCGGGGTTCGGTGATTTGAAGAGAAAGGGATTCGTAACATCGCATACTCCTATTTCCCGATAGGGAATTTCCCGAAATCCGAAAGCATTGACCCGTTGACCATCGGGGATCGGGGTTTTATTTTGCATGGGAATGGTGATCAAGTGAGTCGCGAAGTCCCGAGTCGCGATACCCCGATTTCCAAAGGGAAGATTGCCGAGGGAGTCCCTGTGGGTAACTCGTGACTCCCGAGGGGAGTTGGAAGAGTCTTAGACTCTTCGGGCCTGTGAGAGAATGAGAAGGTCCTGGTGAGAGAAGGGTAGAACCGTGAGGGTTTAGAGCGCCGCTCTGCGTCATGATGGTTAAGTCTGGTAACGATTTATACATTTAATAACATGGCGACATCATATCTCGCCCAAGAATATCATATTTTTGCTCAGCAGTATCATATTTAACTTAGCAATATATCATTATCCTGCATGTATTTAATTGAGTTTGTGAAAATATTTTATGTGTTTTTATTTAATGCTAAAGCACAACAAACTTTGTGCCCCATATAAATGTCTGACAACACCCTCCTTTTTAATAGTAAAGTCGAACGGGCAGCGATCTGGTATAGTTACACATACAACAATTTGGTATACAGATAGTGTTTTATACAACAAGCGAATATATCGATACAGATAATGAATTTATGCATATACATGTGTCTGACAACGAGTTCAATAATAGTGAATGCCAGTCAATTATTTCGCATATGTACATATGTCCAACAATGATTTTAATAATAGTGAATGACGGACAACAATTTTGCATATATATAAATGTTAGACAACATTATTGTATTTTATAGATAGCAAAACCATGTATTAAGGGACATCCTTCTCACACATCTAATAGACAATGACCTCACGTATTTTATAGATTTGTCAATAGTTGCCCAAAATATTTATCATAAGACTTAAATTAGACAACAATTATATTTGTATATAACAATGATTTTGTGGAATGCGTAGTATGTTGTGTATAGCTAGTGAATTTATAATTATCCAATGAATATTTTAATAGACAGATGGCATTTATTAGGTAGACAACCTTTTTAAAAATCAAACAAATATCAATCCAAAACTCACAATTAAACATAAATGTTGGATTACAATTATCCTAGTATCAAACTAATCCATAGATTTTTGTTAAATTTGAGAGACATTCAACCAAAGACAATGGTCTCTTAAATCGCAATTTATTATGAAGTTAATATCATTGTTATCATTATGAAGTTGCATGTCAATAATTGTTGTTGTTGCATAATTATCCATTGATTTCTGAGTGCCTCTTTCCAGTCAATTTGTGTTCTAGAGAAGATAGGTATGTTATTAGGATTAAGTAAAAAAGGTAAACCCTTCTACAACCAGCATGTCAATTTCTAGTTTCAATATTGCCATGTTTAGTTTATATGAAATAATATTGCTTTATCCAAGGCGAACAACTTCACACACAACTTTCTTCATAATCGAACTTTTAATAATTATTTAACAAACAATTAATCATTAAATAACATATCTTTTAAAGTGAAATGAACTTGAAGAAAATAAAAGTAGAATTGTTATACAAAGAAAACAATAAATTTTATTAATATTAAATGATATAAAAGTTTTATTATTTATTTGATTTTTATTAAAATAATAGGATTATCATTTGTTAGAGAGAGAGATAAATGTTGAGTTAATAGGATTGTTAGACTTAATGGTTTATGGGCGTAACAGTTTAATAGCCTGCGCAAGATTAATGGTTGAGGGTTAATAAGTCTTTTTTTAGCTAAAACACTAATAGTTTGACAATTAATTGGATTCTATGTGCCTTCTCCCTTAAGTCGAATTGTAAATGGGGGTTGGTCATAGTTGTTAGACCACACATGTTTACCTTGTAGGAAACTAAGAATCCTTCAATTGGTCACACGATTTAAACATTGAAGGATGTCACCTCACATATTGTAGACATGTCGATTGGGTGCTTAGGTATAGTCCTCATGTTTTTGACAGTTAATTCGGTCACCTAGCGCGTTGAAATTTTGGGGGTTGGTATAGATATGTTATATTGTGCCTTGGGTACTATCACACCTACCACTTGTCATGACATGACTCCTGATGAGGGGATCATTGCGCACATTGACTGATAGAAGTGAATGATAACCTAGCCAGAGTCATGGGCTTCCTGTTATGGGTGTAGTGTTTTTTGTAGTTGATGTCGGTACTTGTGTTGTAACGTTGGTTTGTGCTTGTTCCTCACTCGTCATGGGGTTCAAGTTACCTATGTCACTTGATGTTGGTTGTGTCTGGTTTATCTTGATGTTGTCCCATAGCTTAGTCTCTTTATTTGTCTATTGATTATCGTATGTTTCGTCCAGTTGCACAAGGTGCTGGTATGTTGAGTCATTGTTGTTTGTTGTCTGATCTGTGTGCGTTGTGTTCGTCATCAAGTTGTGTTGTTTAACTGTTTTCATTGTTTCCTTCCTGGAAAGAAAAAAAAATTCCTTTGCATTGCGCCACATGTGGTCGTGACGATGAGGGTCATTACAAATTTGGGTATAAAGTTGATCATTTTCTAAACAGGCTCAATTCTACACTCTTTACATGCCAAATGATGCACTATGGTTCTCATTAACGAAAATATGGACTAATACTTCCAAAAATTACCTTTTAACACAAAAATAAGATCACCATTGAATTCCTCTCAAAAAAACAAGAAAATGAGTATAAAGTTGCTTATGTGTAGTCAGTATACCTCATGATAGGCATATTTATACAATACCATACTTGGCTTCTCTTCTTTCTTGAAAATATGTGCAAATTCATACTATACATAACCTCAAGACTCATTTCTGCATTGGATAGTGTGCACACATTGGGATCTATGCATTTCTTGGACCGTGCACCCATGTATAATCCTAGGTCCAAACCTCCACATGAAATAGTGGCAACTTAGTGCTAAATAAGGTGGAATATCTGCTACATATGGTGCCAATGGTGCAACAATTAAGTGGTTGGTTTGTTGGATGGTAGGTCGGGGGATCAAATGTCTCCATATTCCATTTGTTTCATGGATTGTTTATATTTTTTGGTGGATATATGGTTATTACCATATACTATATACGATATATGTTTTAAACACCACAAATCTATGACCCACACTTATATTACATTGCATGTGATATGGGTCGATGGCTTAGGCCCTTGACCCCTTTTTCCACCATTTAAACTTTTACATGACCTTAAATATATATGATACCATATGCATATTAAGTCTCATTGTGTGGTATATTGGTAAAAGCACCTAGGTAAGGTTATGGGAGTTTTTAGTTTCGACCCCAATCGACTCCCATAAACTTTTGATATACATAAACCTATTCACAACAACAACAAAATCAAGTTTGGGATCTGGGAGGAATGAAGCACTTGAAGAACCTTATTGATCAAGACTTAGGGGTCTTTAAATTTACGAAGGGAATGGGTTCCTCAAATTGAAATTATTGTAATTTATGTGTTTTAATGAATTCTAGAAGCGTCGGGATAATGGTTTGTTGTTAGTTTTTCTTTTAATCATATAAACAAATTTGCATTATTAGCAGAATTCATGGATATGAGTGATCCTAGGGATAGGTTGTTCATATTTTGGAGTATTTTTAGGATCTGAAATAATTGACGGCTCAAATTTATTCTTTATGTTTTCTATGTGTGGCTAAGGGGAGGTTAGAAGGTGTCCAAGTCCAAAGAAGCACCAAATATTATTCAGGCCAGCACAGAGGTAAGTAGTGATTACAAGAATCCTTATACATACATTGACTTAATGAAATAAATGATCTTTATGCCTTTACCATTGCGTGTGATTGTCTTTGTGCTCTATGTATAATATTTGGTGAGATGGAATGCATTTGATGGTTCATGAATGTGATTTATTGTGATTGAACATCTGTATGTAATTACCTATCAGTTTGATGAATTTAAGGGGTTGTTGAATGATCCTTTATGTTTAGTATTGGGTTAAGTAGATATATTTCCCAATGTGTTATGCATTTATAATAAAGAGAGAGAAGTCAACCAAAAAAGTGGTGTAGGGACCAGAAATAAACAAGCCTAATAAAATCCATACAACTACATGTAACATTTCTAACATAGAATTTCAATTTCAAACATAGAATTTCTTTGAGTACGTAAAAAATTCATTGAACTTCAAAAAAGGATATAATATTTCAGCAGAATTAAACATTTATCTACAGCATCAAAATAACTTAGCAATTCATAAATAAAATACCTGCTTCTAATGCTAATTCCCGCTGATATGGTTGTCCTTTCCCTGCTGCCTTGCCTAGCTTGATGCACTGACCAACTCTGCCCAAACCGACTAACCTCCCAGCCATCTAGGCGCAGCCTGTTCATCTCCCTAGTTCCAAGAAACCGAAAGGAATCCTGGCCCCCGTGCCCAAAACCCCTAGCAACCCGGTGCCCCCTACAATGATTCACCCAAAAACCAAACTGCTCAAACTAGCCAATATCCCACAGAAAAATATGCCACAGAAAATCCTCCTACCCTCCCAATGCTCCCTCCAAAATTCCTCCTCCCCAAAATAATCCTCCCATTTCCCCTAGGACTCTTCCGTCATATTCCCCCTTCACCGACTCTCCTCCCCCTCATTAATTTTCTTTATCTCCTCCTTTATTACCTTATCCCCTTCTTTATTATCTTATCATCCTTCTTTATTATCTTATCCCCCTTCTTTATTATCTTATCCCCTCCATTTAATGTTTCTTCCCCCCCCTTCATATGTAAGTCTTTAATTAAATAAACTAAAATTATTAAGCCCCTTTAATTCATTACTCAAATATTTAATGAGTCTATTAATTAATTAATTAATCATCGACATGTA
>SNQJ01S0013865.1:106742-124328 GCA_010110895.2 Picea sitchensis
AAGTCATCATGCTCGTAGGCTTCCAACCCACTCTTTTCTAATGCAGATGGTGAAATGAAACTATCTGTAGCACCAGAATCAAATAAAATCTTAACGTTGATATGATTTAGCGTACCTGATGACTCCACCACCATGGATTCATGTTCGACCTAGCGATTATTAACCACTACGTAAATCTAGTAGTTGATACTTGCTCTTCCCATCGGGGCCTTTCCTTCTCTATGCATGAATCCTGATTGTAACTCTGGGTAGTCACACTGGTAATGGGATCCTCCACATCCCCAACAGGTAACATGGGATTGAACCTGTGCACTGTTATGTGACTGTCTCTGAAATGAGTTCCTTCCCCTGGAACCCCTTCCCCTGCTAGTTGTTCCCTGATATGGTCGTGGACCTATTTGTGTCATTGGTGATGAACGAGATTCTACACTCACTGCCATTGAAATCCCTGCGGTTACTGTCCTTGGTGCAACTCTGTTACCATATGGAGGTGGCCTTGAGCCCCCTCCCCTGGGAAATGTCCTAGGGGCCTTCCTGATGAATCCAAGATGATGCGGGAATGTCGACCTCATACCTCCATTCAAGATCATGTGTTCCTCAATGTAAAGCACATTTTCCACTGCTTCTTCTATTGAAGACAATTTCCACATCCGCACCGTAGCTCTGATCTTAGGGTTTAGCCAATAAATGAAGTGTTCTTCCTGTCGTTGGTCATTATCCAAGTATGAAACATATTTGACCAATTCCATAAACCTGATCTCATACTCTTCTACGGTCCTGATTCCCTGTACTAAGGCATGAAATGCTCCTACCTGTTGTTCCTCATAGTACGCTGGCAGATATTTCCTTCGGAACCTCTCCTTGAAAAGTTCCCAAGATATTGTGTTTGGGGTAATATGCAGTTGTCTTTCAAGGTTTCCCCACTAGTTTAAGGCGTTGTCTCTTAACTAAAAAATTGTTATCTTTTCCTTTGAGTTGGGTGCATAGTCTCTTAAGGAAAAACACCTTGGCATGCCTTCGAACCATGCTTTCGCGCGTTCACTGGCGCAACCCTTGACAAACTCTGAAAGTTTCATATTCTGCAATTCTTGAGTGATTTCTTCGGGTGGAGGTCCTCCCCCTGAATCCCTTGACGCTTCTGGATTACCCATTCCAGATGGTGGGGGTTCCACTTCGATTCTTGTCGGTTGTTTCCCTTTTAAAGTCTCATTTATGGCCTCCAACGAGCGCAATATGAGAGTTAGTTATGATGATGGTGGTGGCGACGCTGGTGGTGTTGGTGGTGCCTGGGACGATGCTCCCCTGCCTCAACTCCCTCGAGTCCTAACCATCCTGTATGATTTAACCTGTATCAACCAAAGTTGTCAGGGTGAGTTCAAGGTCATTTCTCATTTGCGCAACTTAACTAGAAAACAGGGTTAGGCATATGTTTTTCTTTACTTGTCTGTAAACAAACGTTACTCTGTTTAGGGGATTGGCTAGGTTAGGGATAAATCATCTAAGATTGATTTCTTCGCCTAAGAAAACTATTGACTCCCTTGCCCGGTAGCTACACTAGCCTTGCGCCATACTTGCCAATTCCTCTAGCTTACTTTCCTAGTGTGTATGCCACCTCCTTCCCGCTTGTCCTAGTCTAAGTCCTTTAAAATTTTCACTTACAACTAAATATCCTTCGATGCTTGACTCGTGGGATCTCCTTGGCACATTGTACATATGCATTGAATTGTGTGTCTCGGTGGCTGCAGGTGCGAGTCTTGAGGATTGTAGAGTGGCTTTCAAGCATTAGAGCTTAGTTCTTGGCTTTGACTAGTGGAATGGAATGGAAAGGCTCGGCGATTGTCTCGATGAGTTGTGTGTAAGGCCTCGTGAGCTTGACACTTGGATAATCATAGTTTATACTTCGGGATAGAACTTTGTTACCATTAATCTATTTACGTATATGAATTTATTTGTAAAGACTCATGTATGGCGCATTGGTATTTGGTTGTTTCTTAAGGCTTAGGCGGTGGGTGGTCGTATGATGTAGTGAGCCTGAGGCTATGCTTTGAAGCTTGGTGCTTGTGCATTGGGATTTGGTTCTTATCTCGTGGACTTGGAGATTGGGCCTCAGGCACAATACTTTTAAATTTCTTATTAAATTAATCACCCTTATACATTAAGACCCATAGTGTCATGTAGTGGTTGGCGCGAATGTGTGGGGCCTTTGGGCTACTTGGAGGTCACGAGTTCGACTCTCGGGGAGTGAAATAATCTTTTATAAATTTTTCTACTTATACATTAATTAAGCCTAATTAACTCAATTAAGTTTATATTATTTTAATGAATTCAAATAAGTAAATATTTTAAAAAGAAAAAAAATGTAAAAACAAATAAAAAAATTAATAATAATAATAATTAAAAAAACATTATTATAAAATAATATTAATTTATGTTTTATAATTACATTTGTTTTGAAGTTATTAATATATAAATATATAAAAATATCTATATAAAAAAAAATTGTATACATAGATCTTAATTAATTTTAATAAAAAGATAAAAACAAAAAACATTTCGAATAACCCTGGGGCATCGTGGGACCTCGCATGAGGCCCACATGCCCCCTCCCTCTTTTCCCGACTGTCCAAACATAAAATAAAATAATAGTAAAAATAGAAGGCTATACAAACCCTAAACAAACCCTAACCCCAAATTCATTCCTGCATTTTCTAATTCCAGAAAACGGTTTTCCTTCTCATCTCAGTGCTTGGGCGATTGGTCTCGGCTTTGTTGAGTACTCGAATCGCTCGGCTGGATGTATAGTGCAAGAGAAAATGCCTCTTGCAGGCTCTTCTCTTGGTCATGGCTTGTTCGACCCGACGCTTGTGCGTTTGGGCGTTGGCTTGTATTATTATTATTATTATTATTATTATTATTTCAAATGTGTTTTGCACAAAGGCTTCATCGTGGGCTCATCCTCCTTGATAGCTTGGTGTTCGGCACAGGGATTTGTGTTATATGGTAGGTGCTTGGCTATTTCCAGAACTGTTTAAGAGGTTGTGTTGTTTTGTGGACTTTGCTACAGCGGTGGCGCTTGGGTGTTTGGCTTTCATTGCACAAGTTATGAAAAGAAGAATGAGAATGCATTTAGACTAACTTCCTTCTTACCCTTGCCAATGGAATTCTCCAGTGCATTGGCATACTGCTTTGTTCTCCCAACTCCAATCATGTCCCTCCTCTCCTTCCATTCTATGTTGGGGCCCCATTTCTCATCCTCTTGAGCATTCCTTTTATGTTTCAATTTTTCCATGAAATGCCCACCGCCCGCCATTAAAATGATCACCAACAGATCTTATATGACTACGACAACACTGTAAGCCCTCGTTCAATAAATCCCGAAGCCCTCCTGCTTTCACGCGTCTTTCAGCATATAACCCTGGATAACATTGGCCAGCATATGCACAGTGTGTTTTCAGCATATAACTCCAGATCGACCAACAAGGAAGTCTTTATACCTGTGGGTGGGAGTTCCTTTTATTACATCTGCGTAGCACACATATAGTCCACCTGTGGACTCTTGATGACTCTCCTCTCGACACCTAGTGTGGGCATTGTTGATAGTTTATTTAATGATTGAGGCTCATGGATTGATGCTCTCGGTTGACGGTGGTGTATGGTGGCACGTCGTGGATGAATTAAAAGTGGGGGTTGATGATTTGATGATGGTGGCTCTTGGTCTCTAGTGCTGACAATGCTTGGGCTTTGATGCTCGGTGGAGTTTGGACGCCATGAACCAAAAATTTATTTTTTTTTTTGCATGTTGATGGGTGGTGATGAGATACATGGAATGGTATCGGGCTTGTTACAGAAAGACAACGGGGATGACAAGCCTGTATACGCACTGGCACAAAATACAATTTTCTTGGAAAGAGGCTTGCACGGTTACTCTTCAATGGAAAAATTTTAACATCACCATAAATCAATGTAGATATGCCATGCTACTGAAAATTCCTTGGAAAGTATTGGCATTCTAAGTTGGATGTCGGTCGATATAACTTCCTCTTTGGCATGCCTGCCGATTCAAACTTCTACGCATAACAATGGCAGATTTGCTTGCAAATTTGAGACGAGTAATCCTATTTTGTGTTATTAATAAATTTAATATGAACTGTTGTTATCTAAGCGGAAGGAGACAATACGGTTTTTTTTCATATGTGCACTAAAATGGTGTTTCCCCTTGGTTCGCCAGCATGGGGAAAGCGATTGCCAGCCTAAACTTAGATTTCTTAAGAACATCCATAAAATTTAAATCTTAGGAGCAATATTTGTGTTAAGAAATCTAAACAATGCAGATGTTGTAAGCCACCATTAGGTGTTTGGTAGCTAATGCAACATAAATGTTAATTATCTGCTTTTGAGAAAGATTCCCAACTATTCGTATGATTAGTTTGGACCTCATGTCCTTTATAGCAAGAATCTTGTTTCTTCTTCGTTCAGGGTTGTCCATAGAACAAAGAGATCTAAATGCCTATGGTTCTAAATAGAGATTTAGAGCTTGGATTTTATTTTTATTTTTGTTCCATTTGTCTGGTAGCCATCGTACCTGTTGGATAGTAGAATTGCCATAATTATTCTCAAGTTTAATTGTTAGCAGGTTTTTCAAAGAACAGGTGCCTTTTGATTAGTGTGTCTAATATTTATTTTTGGTTATTGCTTGTAGGTTAGGTGGAGCTGGAGCTTTGATTTTGAGCTTGGCCATAATTTATATTTCCAATTACATATATATTTTCATATACATATTATTTAGGGATTGTTTAGGATTTCAGGGCAAAGGGTTTCAATATAACCAATTAGGGGTTATTTAAATTTTTGGGTTAGTATTGAACAGTTCCTTATTCTCAACTTTCCTTCTTACAAGCAGATAGGTAGGTAGGACCTTAAGGCTCCAGTGCTTCAAACTGAAGCTCTGATACCATGTGTAGGGACCAGAAATAAACAAGCCTAATAAAATCCATACAACTACACATAACATTTCTAACATAGAATTTCAATTTCAAACATAGAATTTCTTTGAGTGCGTAAATAATTCATTGAGCTTCAAATAAGCATATAATATTTTAGCAGAATTTAACATTTATCTACAGCATGAAAATAACTCATCAATTCATAAATAAAATACCTCCTTCTGATGCTAATTCCCGTCGATATGGTTGTCCTTTCCCTGTTGCCTTGCCTAGCCTGATGCACTGAACAACTCTGCCCAAACCGACTAACCTCCCAACCAGCTAGGAGCAACTTGTCTGACTCCCTAGCTACAGGAAACTGAAAGGAATCCTGGCCCCCGTGCCCAAAACCCCCAGCAACCCATTTCCCCCTGCAATGATTCACCCAAAAACCAAACTGTTCAAACCAGCCAATATCCCACAGAAAAATATGCCATGGAAAATCCTCCTGCCCTCCCAATGCTCCCTTCAAAATGCCTCCTCCCAAAAATAATCCTCCCATTTCCCCTAGGACTCTTCCGTCATATTCCCCCTTCACCGACTCTCCTCCCCCTCATTAATTTCCTTATCTCATCCTTTATTACCTTATCCCCTTCTTTATTATCTTATCCCCCTTCTCTATTATCTTATCCCCCTTATTTATTATCTTATCCCCTCCATTTAATGTTTCTTTCGCCCCCTTCATACACAAGTCTTTAATTAAATAAACTAAAATTATTAAGCACCTTTAATTCATTACTCAAATATTTAATGAGTCTATTAATTAATTAATTAATCATCGACAGGTATGAACAATTAATTAATATTATTAAAAAATAATTATTGTTTAACTCAACATATTAGGACAGTCAGATTATCAAATTAATTAAAATTAATAATCCCTATACATCTATTTAAGCAGGGTTGTTACAAGTGGATATCGAGCATGAGACCTCAGGGACAGGAATAACACATATTTCATTAAATTTGGAAATATTCTATTACATGGACTTCATCAACACTGAGTTTTTTTATAAATCTTTAATATATTCCATGGAGGAAGTCAATCTATTGGGATTCCTAGTGTTGACTGAAGTAAGTGAGTGGTCTATGAGAACCAATGTCAGGTGTAAGCAGTGGAAGCAAGGTTCTTCGAAGATAAGTACGCAAGCAATGGATATCAATATCTCCTCATTGTAAATTCTACAAAACCATTGATCTGATGTAATAGTGCCAACCAACAATAGAAAAATCAACCATGATTGAACATTACTTTCACCAAAAGGAGGAGAAAATGATAAGAATTTTAAATGCATAARAGATAGATGTTTAAACACATTTTTCAAGGTTTTTAGTTGAACTTTGTATATGTCCCCATTTTCTTTGATTATTAATGATTAATGTTAATTAATGTAACTACAAATAAATTATCAAAGTTGAGATATTAATTTCCAAGTTCAATCATGTATTAAAAGTCATTCATTTGTGACTCATCTCCCATGAGTTTGAATAACTCACTTAGGACTCGTTATTAATTAATTTTAATTATTTTTGTAAGAAATATAAGGAATTTTGTTTCAAAAATACATATCACATTTATATATGTATTAATGCATATAATTAAATAAAATTCAATAAATAGTTTTGTGTCTTGTTGGCTTATTATATGAAATGATTTCAATTAATAATAATTGATTTAAGAATACAAATTTACAAAATGTTATAGATGGGGAAATCAAATGTCATAGGGTGAAAAAGTTCAAAGATGTCTATTTATGACCCATCTCCAATGCGAAATAGTAAACTTAACACTCATTATCAATTAATTTTATGTTTTTTTAAGTACATTTTCATTAAATTTGGAAAATCTCTATTACAAGACTTCATCAACATTGATGTTTTTATAAATGTTCCATGGAGGAAGTCAACCTATTGAGATGCCTAATGTGGAATGAAGTGAGTGGCCTCTGAGAACCAACCCCATGAGTAGGTAGTAGAAGCAAAGGTCTTTGAAGAGTAGTACACGAGAAATGGATATTGATCTCTCCTCATTGTCAATTCTACAAAACATGTAATAGTGCCAACCAACCATATAAAAAACAATCATGGCTAAGCATTACTTTCACCAAGAGGAGGAGAAAATGATAAGAATCTTAAATGCATTAGAGATAGATGTTGAAACACGTTTTTCAAAAAAATTAGTTGAACTTTGTATATGTCCCCATTTTCTTTGATTATTAATGATTAATGTAACTACAAATAAATGATCAAAATTAAGATATTAATTTTCAAGTTTAATAATGTATTCAAAGTCATTCATTTGTGACTCATCTCCCATGAGTCTAAATAGCTCCCTTATGACTAGTTATTAATTAATTATAGTTATTTTTGTAAGAAATGTAAGGAGTTTTATTTCAAAAATACGTATCACATTTATACATGTATTAATCCATATAATTAAATAAAATTCAATAAATAGTTTTGTGTATTCTTGACTAATATGCAATTATTTCAATTACTAATAATTTATATAAGAATACAAATTTACAAAATGTTATGTATAGGGAAATCAAATGTCATAGGGTGCAAAAGTTCAAAGACATCTATTTATGACCCATCTCCAATGAAAATAGTCCACTCAATAGTCATTATCAATTAATTCTATATTTTTTTAAGAAATACATTTTTATTCACATGAAGTTTAATTTCAAAAATTGCATCACATTTGTATAGTCATATTAATGCACAATATAGGTAGTGTCCTTAAATTGGCTTATATGAGATGATTGCAATTATAAATAATTGGTTTAAGAATACATATTTATAAAAATTTATGGATTGAGAAATCAAATGCCTTATAATTTAAAAAGTTATAAGTTATTCATCTATGACCCATTACCATGAATAGTCTACTTAGCATTTATTATTATGGAATTATAAGTGTTTTTTGGAAGAAATGCATCGTTTTTTATATGGAATTTTATTTCAAAAATTATATATCACATTTATGCACTCATATTAATGCATATAAGTAAATAAAATTCAACAAATAAATATGTTCTTTGTTGGCTTATATGGGAGGATTTCAATTGATTTAAAAATAGAAATTTACACAAAATTATGGATAGGAAAATCAAATGCTTTACTATTTGCATTCATCTATGGCACATCTCCAGTGAGCCTTAATAGTCCTCTTAGCATCGATTATCAATTAATTCTATGATTTTTTTAAAGAAATACATCTCTATTTACATAGGATTTTATTTCAAAAATTAGATAAATTAACATAAAGATCATTTTCTTAAAATAAATTATCATATTTTATGTTAATTTATGTTAGGGCATGGAAGAATCGAACCACCAACCCCCTTGCTTGTAAGGCAGGTGCTCTTCCATTGAGCTAGCACCCATTAAAACCTTAGAGAAGATGAATTTCATTGATTTCCTTAGGGTTAAGAAAATAGTCTCTAATCATAGTAACTTAATAATGTCTTTGAAAATGATAATAAAAAGAAGTTTAATAAAACTCCATATTTCTTATATATTCAATATATGATGCAGTGATCTCAACATGAAAAGTTTAATCTAACCATGCATTAAACCATGTTTATAGGAAAACAAAAGATTCTACTAGCCAAAGACAAAGGCAATAAGAAAGGAGCTCCCAAGGTTTTAACAAAATTATGAAATAAATTCACTTTCAATAAATAAAAATATCCTAACAATAAAAGGTAATACAATGTTACCTTATCAAAGGACACTTATGGTTTTAGGCAATCCCTTTAGAGAATAATAGTTGTAAGGACATCACAAGAAACTGATATTTCAGTTCAAAACAAAAGTATGCATAAATTGGAGTGTCTCAAAATTGCATTCTAAATTGCATTTCACCTAGTCAATAAAGTGAAGCTACATGGAAAACAATGGATTTTCATCCTTAAAATTTTGCAAAATGTACATGCGATCAATCTGGTAAAGCTTACCAAATATATCAACTATAAAATCATGTTGTTCCATTAGATTCTACAAACTCAAAATATTCTATAGCAAGTCCAGACTAACAACCATCCACTTCAATCTACAGAAATGATACTCCAAAATTGCCACTTACAAACTTCATTTGATAGTTTAGGAACAAAAAAATAACAGCTGACAATGAACATCATAGTTCTTTCCAGTTACAACCTTAGACATTACTCTCTAAAACATATTATGAATTTCATGTTTGATCAATAAAAAATGCTACAAGATGCCACATCTTGGATTTATTCTTAGGCTTTGTGCAGAGGAACCAATAGACAACATTTCTCTGCTCCGTTCTTTTAAAGAATATATATATATATATAGTTTCTAATGATAAGTAAACAAAACATATTTAATTTCCATGTCGACGAAAAAATAGTCATTCTATAGTACACCACCTAAGAGATATTTAGTTTGTCAACCTGCAACTAGGAATTCTATTTTGTGTTTTCAAATTTCTCTATTTGCTTTTTCCATGCTTCCCTCCCAAATTTCCTGCTAGTGTAAATTCAATAAAAGTTAGAAAACTAAACTATTTCCTAAACCAAAATGGGGAATTTTATAACAAAAATAACAAAATGTTTAAAAATGAATTTTAAATGAGCCCATCCCACCCCACCACAACTCCAAATAAATAATTCCAATCTCAAGTTACAATCTAATCAAGTTGCATATGTTTAATACATGCACCCAAAACTGAATGGTCAACATTTTTTATTTTCCCCTTGTGTGGTGTTTCTCCAGAACAACCTACATGTCCTCCATGTTTACCATCTAGTGTAGTTTATTTACCATCGTTTGAACCCAAGACAAATCTAGTTCTTCATAATTGTGAGGGCCAAATAAGATCAACTTTTTTGATTTGCTCAACTCTTCTACTTGAAATCCCTAGTCAACTTTAGCAGTTGGAGAGCTCCAATCAAAGCATGAATTGGGAGTCACATGAGCTCCCAAGTCACAAGAACCATGGTTCTATTTTTCGCTCTGGGCAAAAGCAACAATTCTTGAATTTTGAGGTTGCAACCATAGCTAATGATAAGAGAGACCCACATGCAATATGATGTTCCATATCCACACAATGAGGTGACATTATACTATGGAATCCCAACCCATATGAGGAAGATTGGAAAGGTGATTTCATAAAACAATGACCAAGGCCTTGAGGTTCCACTGTATCATGCTGCATATATGTAATTGGCTAAGAAAATGTCTGTGAATTTATGGGAGGTAACATCTAGTTTAGAATATGCATATACGCATGGATGGTCTTGTGAGCTTGCATTTGGGGACTCATCTAAGAAATTATGGAAGGTTCAATGACCACTACTCTAGGAAATGTTACCTTAGAGGAAAACAAGTCTTCAAGATTCATTGGAGCAAATATTGATCCCATGACTTTGTGGATTTATTGTGGATTTCAAATTTGGAGTGACAATATTGATCCCATGATCTTAAAATAGCTTGTCAATTTGGATTTATTTAATGGAAATAACATATCCTATATTGGATCTTGGAGGTTTAAATATATTTAATATTATCCTTTTCGTAGTTTGAAGTGTCTACAATTGTTTCAGCCACCGAATGGAACCAAAAAAGAAACTTTACCATTCCTTAGAAGGGTAAAATAAAAATTTAGTATATGGAATGATCCTAATGTTACTTCTGGGATACAATTTTGGTGGACGATAAATTTAGTTTTGATAAGGAACTTTGCATTGACCTGTTAAAGTGTAGGATCTATACCATGAATTGCACCTTAACTCTTTCATTTTGTAGTTACTATTGTTAAAACAAATATTTTAGGTGTGTTTTAACTTTTACCAGTGCTTCCAAAGAATTGATGTCAAGATTTTCTAATATTTAAAATGAAACTACAATGTAGATGCTTTATTTTATAGACATTGCATAAATCAAGAAAAATAATATTGTAACAATGATTATGCACAACAAATCTATTGGAAACTAGACTGCACAAAATAACTCATAAACATCATTTGGTCTCATAAAAGATCCATTAATTGATTGATATCATGAGTCATACATTTATATGACATCTAGTTTCTTTGGCTCAAGATTGATCTCTCAATTATATTTTTAATCTTAGATTCACAGCTCAAAGCCTATTTCCATAAAAAATCCTCAAGAACTCAAAGGAATATTCACCGCAAAAGCAAGAGGATATATTGCAAGAATTCAAATAAATTTCCTCTTACAATAAAACCCAAGTGTAGAAATAGAACTTTGTGCCCTACAATTGCTTCGAATTCTAGGAAAATTGTGGAAGGATTGAATGAACCCCAACCCCACATTGGGGCTTCTTTCCTTGATTTTGCATTAGGATTGAGAGAGCCTTGGGCCCAATTGAATCTATCTTAGGTACATTATGTATATGCACTTCGAAATAACACCCAACAATTCATATTCTTTGAAATTGGACAAGAGCCCATGTGCCCTTTGATTGCCTTTGGAATAAGCAAAGAAGTTCGATGATGCAATACAAAGTGTATTTAATTGATGTTGTTGTTGGATCCATACTTTCACTTGTTCTTGTGCTAGAAGGAAAGATAATGGCCACTAGCTTTCCTTCTAGGACAAGCACAATGATGCAATCACAAGGTTTTGAGTTAGATAGAATAGTGCACAAAGTAAAAACAAACAATGGTGATTATTAAGAGAAAGACACCCCTAAAGAAATGATTGCATCCTTATGCTTGTGTTAGAAGAAAATTTAACAACCCCAACCACTAGCTTTTATTCTAACAAAAGCACAAGCAGAGTGTTGATAATAATATCAAGGCACTAACATTTGTTTAGGTGAAATCACCTCCTTGATTTGTCTAGTGACCAATAAGCATGGATCATCACATAGGGGAATAAAAAATATGGTGAGGGTGTATCATGTTCATACTGCTACATGAGATTGTGCTAAAAGGGCATGTGAGGAAAAAGGAAAACCTTGAACTATGATTGCATACTTGTGCTTTTTCTTGAAGGGAAACTAGTAACCATTGGCTTTCCATCTATGGAAAGAACAAATATAGAGCCCACAACAACATCATATTTGAATACATTTCTTGTTTCATAATCTTGGATCTTCTTAGTTTGTTTCAAAGATAATAAATTGGAACACATAAAGCTATAACACTAATCATGGTGATTGTTAGAACAAAAGAACCCTTAGAGCATTGATTGCATCAAATTTTAGTGAGAGAGCCTCAGGCCTAGTTGAATACACATTAGGTACATTGTGCATATACACTTTGAAATAACATCCCACAATTCATAAAATCTGAAATTTAATAAAAATACCACTATTATTGCTATCTTGAAGCCTCATGGTTGTGAAAAAATGAAAGCTAGTAACCGCTTTCTTTCCTTCTAGTAAAAACACAAGTGCAGACCCATCAACAACATCAGATTTAAATACACTTGGTATTGCATCATTGTGGATCTTCTTAGCATGTTACATAGCCAATAAAAGGGCACATACAAAGGTAGCACACTGACCATGGTGTTTTTTAGTACCAAGGCACCCCCGGGGCATTGATTTCATCCTTATGCTTATGCTAGAAAATAGGTAGCAACCACTAAATTTCTATCTAGCATAAGCATAAGTGCAATGCTAGTGACAACATCAAAACACTAACTTTGGTTAGGGTGAAATCACCTCCTTGATTTTCCTAAAGACAAACAAGAATGGCTCATCATGCAAGGGAATTATAAGTAGGTCTAGTGATAAGCATGTTCATATTGCTACATGGGCTTGAGCTAAAAGGGCATGCGAAGACAAAGTAACCTTGAGCAATGGCACATACTTGTTCTTTTTCCTAAAGAAAAGCTAGCAACTTCTAGCTTTTCATCTATGACAAATACAAATGTAGAACCCACAAAAACATTAAATTTGAATATATTTCTTGTTTCATAATCATAGATCTAAGTTAGCTTGTTCCAAAGCCAAGACAAGCTTGAAACTCATCTTGAAACCCAACATTCAACACTTAAAATGCATAGTAGGAGGGACCAAATAGGCATTGTTATTGCATACAATGGAACAATAATATTATGCTTCAAGTCTGATTCTAAGCACTCAATGAGACAACCATAATCAAAGGCATTGCTTTAAATTCAAATGTGACAAACCCTTATCATTGTCTCTCGAGATCCAAAATCAGCACAACTTCACATTTTTTAATTTTTCAATGTAGGAAAATGAAATAGCCAATCATTTCCAATTTGAGGTTGTATAATTCACTTGGTTTTAATCATACAATTACAACTCAACACCTAACCAAAAGGAAGCATTTTCTACTAGACTCACTTGACCAAAAAATGAGCATTTGCAAACTAGATTGGGACTCAAAGACCAAATTACTAAACAAAAAAGTTGAAAGGATTGTCCAACTATTTTATAAAATGCAACCAAAACATGATTGTCATCTTCTAGGTTGTCCCTTGAACACTCTATGATGCATGCCAACAACTAAGTAATCACTTATTTAGACAATTTTAACATATATAACTAACAGAATGACAATTGATACACGAGATAGGATTCTATAAAACCATATAAACTATCAGACTATGTCTATGCTTTTGCAAGCATTAAGCATTAAGATTATGTGACTTTTTTACAACATTTAAGAAGACTCAAACTTATGCAACATCTAAACACAATTCCGAACAAAAATTCAATGACTTATTTTGTTGCATCCATGCAACTCTATCAAATGCCCAATTAATCATTTTCAAATATAATTCTATTATTGAACATCTATAAAATTCACAAAGCCAAACAATAAACTTGAGTAGCATGGTTCAAGTGTAAAGTTAAGGTAGCTTTTATTGTAGCTCAACATTGGAATACCAATCAACCATGTCTTTCAAGTCGTGAAACCATTATGTCACCATTACAAATATAGGCTAATTCACATGGTGGATGTATAGATGTCTCCAAATAGTTGATTACGATGCAAATAAACTTCTTATCCCATCAATGAAAACTCGAAATTTCCACAAATGTTTTTTCATCATGCCAAGACTTGGGCAGTATTTAAATGTTAGATATTAACTTGCAAAAAGAACTACAAACCAATCCAACCTTTTGAATTCATACTAGAGTATATAACTTTCCTTCTTGTACAAGCACAAGAGCATTTCAAATACCATCATTTCACTATGGAGGAAAGCTAGTGTGTGCTAGTTTTCCTACTTACACAAGCACAAGCGCATTTTGAACAACAACATTCCACTATGTAGGAAAGCTAATGCATGGTAGTTTTCCTTCTTGCACAAACACATGGGAATTTCAAACAACATCATTCCACCATGGAGGAAAGATGGAGCGTGTTAGTTTTCCTTTTTGCACAAGCACAAGTGAATTTCGAACATCATTCCATTGTGGAGGAAATCTAGTGTGTGGTAGTTTTTCTTCTTCCAAAAGCAAAAGGACATTTCGAATAAGATCATTACACTGTAGAGGAAATCTAGCGCATAGTAGTTTTCCATCTTACAGAAGAAAAAGCGCATTTTGAACAACATCATTCCACTGTAGGGTAAGGCTAGCACCTACTAGTTTTTCTTCTTGCATAAGCATAAATGCATTTATAAAAACATCATTCTATTGTGGGGGAAAGCTAGCATGTGTTGGCTTTCCATTTTTCACAAGAACAAGCACATTTTGAACAGCTTCATTCTACTATGGGGGAAGCTAGCATGTGCTAGCTTTCCTTCTTGCACAAGTACAAGCACATTTTGAACAACATCATTCCACTATGGTGGAAAGCTAACGCATACTAGTTTTCTTTTGTATACAAGCACCAATGCATTTCGAGCAACATCATTCCATTATGGGTGAAAGCTAGCACGTGCTAGTTTTCCTTCTTTCACAAGCATAAGCACATTTCAAACAACAACATTTCAATGCAGGGGGAACTAGTGCGTGTTATCTTTCCTTCTTGCACAAGCACAAGTGCATTTCGAAAAACAACATACCACTATGGAGGGAAACTAACCCATGTTAGATTTCTTTCTGCACAAGTACAAGTGCATTTCAAACAACATCATTCTACTGTGGAAGAAATCTAGTGTGTGTTATCTTCCTCCATGCACAAGCACAAGCACATTTCGAATAACATAATTCCATTGTGTAGAAAATCTAACTTGTGCTAGCTTTCCATCTTCCACAAGCACAAGCGCATTTTGAACAACATCATTCCACTGTGTAGGTAATCTAACTCATGCTAGATTTCCATATTGCACAAACACAAGTGCATTTCGAACATCATTCCACTGTGTAGAAAATATAACGCGTTCTAACTTCCATCTTCCAGAAGCACAAACGCATTTTGAACAACATTTTTCCACTGTAGAGAAAAGCTATCTTGTGCTATTTTTCCTTCTTGCACAAGAACAAGAGCATTTCGAACAACATCATTCCACTTTGGAGGAAATCTAACGAATGTTAGCTTTCAACATCAGTCTACTATGGAAGAAAGCTAGTGCATGCTAGAATTCCTTCTTGCACAAGCACAAGCACATTTTGAACAACATCGTTCCACTATGGAGTAAAGCTAGCATATGCTAGTTTTCGTTCTTACACAGACACAAGAACATTTCAAGAAACATCATTCCATGGTGGAGGAAAGCTAGTTCATGCTAGCTTTCTTTCTTGCACATGCACAAGAGTATTTCAAAAAACATTTCATTGTGGAGGAAAGATAGCGCGTGCTAGTTTCCTTCTTGCACAAACACAAGCACATTTTGAACAACATTTCATTGTGGAAGAAAACTACAATGTGTTAGTTTTCCTTCTTGCAAAAACACAAACACATTTCAAAAAACATTCCATTGTGGAGGAAAGTTAATGTGTGCTATGTTTCCTTCTTGCACTAGCACAAATGATTTTGAACAACAACATTCCACTGTGGAGGAAAGCTAGCGCATACTATCTTTCCTTCTTGCACAAGAAGAAGCCCATTTCAGACAACATCATTCCACTATGGAAGAAAGCTATCATGTGCTAGTTTTCCCTCTTGCACAACAACAAGCTCATTTCAGACAACATCATTCCATTGTGGAGGAAAGCTAGCATGTGCTAGCATTCCCTACTACACAAGAACAAGCTCATCTCTAACAACATCATTCCACCATGGAAGAAAGCTAGTGCATACTAGCTTTCTCTCTTGCACAAGCACAAGCACATCTCAAAAAAAATCTTTCCACCATGGGGGAAAGCTAGCACGTGCTAGATTTCCCTCTTGTACAAGCACAAGAATATCTCAAACAACATCATTCCTCCATGTGGGAAGGCTAGAGAATGCTATCTTTCCATCTCGCACAAGCACAAGTATATATTGAACAACATCATTACACCGTGGGGGAAATCCAGCACGTGTTTTTTAGATTTCCCACTTGCAAAAGAACAAATGCATATTGAACAACATCATTCTACCATGGGGGAAAGCTAACACATGTTAGTTTTCCCTCTCACACAAGTGCAAGCACATCTCAAATGACATCATTCCACCATGAGGGAAAGCTAGGGCGTCACATATTGAATGACATCATTCCACCATGGGGTAAACATAATGCGTTCTAGCTTTCCCTCTTGCACAAGAACAAATGCAAGTGCATCTTGAATAACATCATTCTACCGTGGGAAAAATCTAGCACATGCTAGCTTTCCCCCACGGTGGAATGATGTTGTTCGAGATAAGCTTGCGATTGTGCTTATGCAATTGCTAGTTTTCCCTCTTGCACAAGCACAAGCGCATCTCGAACATCATCCCACCATGAGGGAAAGATAGTGCGTGCTAGCTTTCTCTCTTTCACAAGCACAAATTCATCTCAAACAACATCATTCCATTGTGAGGGAAAGCTAGTGTGTGCTAGATTTCTCTCTTGCACAAGCACAAGCGCATCTCGAACAACATCATTCCTCCGTGGAGTAAAACTAGCGCATGCTAACTTTTTGTCTTACAGAAGAACAAGCGTATCTTGAACAATATCATTCTACTGTTACCCATGATTTTTGTCATCATGATGATGTATGGATGATGTTGTACTCAGTCTCTTCATTAGAACTTTCTCCTGAGAAAAGTTACCTTCATCTCTTTCCAGAAATCACATTTTTTGAGGAATGTTCGCAAGCTGCTAGTATATTTGCCTACGAGAATGCATGATTCTCGTAGGCTGCCTTAAGCCAGGGTGCGAGAAGTTCGCACTGTGTTGAACTTCTAGGGTGCGAACTCTTTCTAAAGCAAGGAAAAAGATGAATTCTTGAAGCTTCTAGAAGGATGAGATGGCATTCAAATGGTTATCCTAGTACTGGATTCCCTGATATTTTGGGATCATTCTTATCCAAGTAACTAATTCATTCTCTCCTATATATTGAGGGAATTCTCATGGAAAATGTTAAGCAAGAAGGAGAAGAAAACAAGGTTAAGTAAGATTCATTGGAGAATTGGTGAAAGATTGTGTGAAGGACTAAAGCTACAACAGCTAGGAGACTCCAGCAAGTTTATCAAAGGTGGTTGATCTTCTTCATGCAAGTGAGCAAGTGTGTGTGTCAGAGCCAAGGGCCATCGAAAGGAAGTTTGTGACA
>SNQJ01S0013865.1:127470-140926 GCA_010110895.2 Picea sitchensis
GGCCAACCATATCCAGGTATACCCAATCCTATTTGGGGTCAGGGTCAGAATGCTCAAACTCAAGTCCCTGCTCAAACTCAAGGTTACAATCCTTGGAATTACTATCCTCTCCAACCACCACCAAATCTGCCTGGGTCTTCCCATTATGGACAGACTGCTTACAGTCCTACTGGTTTTCCAATAGGACTTCCACCCCAAAGCCACCAGTACCTGTAGGTGAATCGACAGTTACCTTTTCTTGCTACTTTGGATTTGCCAGATTTGTCTAGGATTTTAAATGATCCTATTCGTCACTCTCCCCAATGGTCTGTTATTCCAGCCAAACTTCCATCGGACATCCCTAAATTCGACGGCAAAGTGGACGAGGACCCAAACAATCACGTTATGAATTTTCACCTATGGTGTTCATCCAACTCATTGATGGATGACTCTATTCGTTTACGTCTTTTTCAATGTACCCTTACCGGTTCTGCTGCGAAGTGGTATATTGAATTGCCATGAGGTTTCTTCTCTGATTTCAACACCCTTGCTATGGATTTCCTTACGCATTACCAGTTACCGATCCGTTATGATACCGGGACTGATATTTTGACTTCCATCAAACAGACTAAAGGCACTCATATATCTGATCATATTCATGAGTGGCGAAGACGTCGACATCTCATTAAACTTGAACTCCCTGATCAATTACTGGCAGAATGGTTTACGAAATCCTTTGTGAACGAAATTGGTAAGGACATTTCCATGGGTGGTGTTGTTACGGAGGAGCAGGCTATAAGTCATGCTCAATATCTTGATCTTTTTTATTCGCAAACGGGAACACTTTACGATTTGCTACCTGAATTACCTCGTCCTAGTACTTCCAGCACTTCAACTGCTCCAACTGCCTCACATGCAGCTGACGGTGTGATTGGTATTGCCCAAGCCCACTCACATTCTATTTCAAGAACAAACCCTAAATATTCTTCTTCTAATGTTCAAAATTCTCCATCTCCTGTCGCTCCCACCGGTAAAACTTCTAAGGTTAATGCTATCCAATCTACCCCAGCCGGTAAAAATAAATCTAAAAAGGGGAGAGGCAAGAATAAGGAGGGCAAAAATAATAATCAAGTAGAGAAAACTAAAACCACTCCTGTTGAAGATAGGGATAAGCACAAACCCCGCTACCCTTGCCTTATCTGTGGTGACGATCACTACACGAAGGATTTTCCACGACGTGCCGGGGTCACTAAGTTCCTTCAGGGAACCCCAAAACCATCTACACCGGTTGTCTTGTCCCAACCCTTCTCGTCTCAACAACAGGCTCAGTTGGTCATTCAAGACCAACCCTCCTCTTCTACGAGATCATATGTTTTGATGTGTACTGGTGATTCTAAGCCAAACAACGTTACACTCGCTACTAGAGCCAAAGATTATAATCCATCTAAGGAGAAGGTTGACGATTTACGTCATGTTTTGGTACAACCATCTCCCACAACTCCACCTATTAAAGGTCCTCTTCATCTCGAACGACCGAGCCTTGATACAGTTCTGTGACCACCCCCAAAAGGTGTCATTAGGAAATCGGCTTTCAATCCTCATGCTCGTGCGGCCTAGAACTACAGTATTGTGGAAGATCTGACCCAGGCACCTTCCGCGATGTCATCCCTTGAAGTCCTTCAGTCTTGTCCTGCACAATGGAAGGCACTATTGAAAGCTATAGGTGGAATTGACCCAACAGATACGAATTTAATAGTCTTTGACTTGGATGATCATATTCCAAGGTTACCCCCTCAACTCGCGTTCCAGATACAAGTTGTTGTCTCTGAAAAGAACATTTGTTGAACTGTTATTGACGAGGGTGCTTCAACGTGTGTAATGTCTTTTGCTTGTTGGAAAGCCATTGGCTCTCCTCCTTTGAATGAATCCCATAACACTCTTAAAGCCTTCAATGGTTCTGGTTTTAAGCCTTACGGTGTTCTTCCTTCATTGCCTATCACACTAGAAGGTAAGACGGTTCAAGTTGAAGTGGAAGTTTTTGATGCTCCAATTGATTATAATCTTTTACTTGGCCATAGCTGGATCGATTCCATGTGCGCCATTGTGTCAACACTTTTCCGTGTAGTACGTTTCCCTCATCAAGGAAAATTTGTTAGAGTTGACCAACTTGCCTTCTTCAATTCTAATACCTGTACTGGCAACGTGTCGTTTATTGCTAAAACCCCACCGGGTTATGAGAATGTCGGTGTAGGCCTTTTAAAGGATTCCTCGTTAATGGGTACTTTCCCCATTCCACCACCCAATGTTCCACGCCCGTCAGTTGCTTCTATCAACATGATTTCCACCATGCCTCATGAACTTCCTGTGTCTTTTGACCCTTGGATTGTCCCTGACCCTGGAGATCATCTTCGTTTTGGCGACGCAATGTCGTTAAGTCCGGTTGAATCTGCTTATCAGGCCATTCAATCGTCAACACCTTCTATCCCCTCTCTTGATGAGTTGTCTCCCGATCCTTTTCGTGTTATTTTTCCCACTGACAATATGATCATGTCCATCATGGAGGACACCCCTTGGGATGATGGCCATCATTGTTACATATTTTTTCTCGAGAAACACAATCTTGAGAACTACCAACGGATTTCGACTCTGTCGACCGTTGTTGTCATCTCGACGGTTCCCATGAATTCACACGATGTGTTTGCTAAGGGGAATTTAAGTAATATCTCACCCACGATTCCCATTGACATATCCATAAAACATGGGATAGTCGAAAATGTCCATATTGGAGCTTCGTGTTCTTCAGATGAAATCATCACCTATAAATCTCTGTTCAAAGAATTCTGTGACATCTTCGCCTGGAGCTATGAAGAGATGCCAGGTATTGACCCTGCTATTGTTATACATGAGATAAAGACATACCCTAGAGCTAAACCTGTCCGGAAATGCCTTCGTCCAGTTCACCCATGTAAAGCGGCTGCTATCAAACTAGAAGTTGAAAAACTTTTGAAAGCCGGATTTATTTATCCAGTGGCTCTTACAGAATGGGTTTCCAATCCTGTCCCGATTGACAAAAAAGGCAGTAGTATTCATGTATGTGTTAATTATAGGGATATTAACAAAGCTTGTCCCAAGGACAACTTTCCTACCCCCTTCGTCGATCAGATTGTCGATGACTGCACTGGAAGTGAAATATTCTCTCTCATGGATGGTTTCTCCAGCTATAATCAAATTAACATTGCTCCTGAGGATCAACATAAAACTGCTTTTATTTGTCCTTGGGTTACTTTTGCCTATAGGAAACTCCCTTTTCGTCTTAAGAATGTTGGCGCGATGTTTCAACGTGCTATGTCTTATTATTTTCATGATATTAAGCATATCGTTCAACCCTATTTGGACGATTTACCCGCTCATTCTATGCGTCGAGTCGATCACCCTTCCCACCTCCAAGCCATTTTTGTTCGTTGTTGGTTCTATCATATACGTTTAAATCCTCATAAATGCATTTTTTGCATAGAATCCAGTCGTCTTCTAGGTTTTATCGTTTCACGTCAAGGAATCCGGGTGGATCCTATTAAGGTTGAGGCGATTCTTAATCTCCCTCCTCCTTCTACACTGCGCCAGTTGCAAATTTTGCAGGGGAAAGCAAACTTTCTTCATCGTTTTATTCCTAATTACACCGAGATCACTCGTGGTTTTACGCGGCTATTAAAGAAAGATTCAGATTTCATCTGGGATACCATTTCCAACAATTCTTTTGAAGCTTTAAAGTTGTCCCTCACGCGAGCTCCGCTTCTCTTTCCTCTCGATTACAGTCGCAATTATTTCCTTTATCTTGCTGCCTCGTAGTACACTATTGGCATGGTTCTCGTTCAAGAGGATGATGCGCACGACGAACATGTTGTTTACTACTTGAGTCGAAGTCTCACACCAACTGAAATCAAGTATCAACATGTCGAAAAACTGGCTTTGGTTACCGTTCAAGCCATCCAATGCTTCTGGCATTATATCCTCTCACGTAAGACTACGGTGATTTCTCATTGCAACCCTATGCAACATATTTTGACACGTTAATTTCTTGGGGGCAAGTACTCCAAATGGATTTTCATACTCTAGGAGTTTGACTTGGAATTCGACCGCGCCAAGTCTAAGAAGTCATTAGCTTTTGCTGAGTTGATATGTGATTTTCCTCATTCTGCAACGGACAATGTAGCAGTAGATTCATTACCTGATGAATCTCTTTTCCTTATTAACACTGTTGATATTTGGTATGGGGATATCATTATATATCTCCAAACCCAGACTTTCCAGCCTATTTTGTCTAGTACTGAACGACGTCGCATACGCTATCAATCTCGTCAATACATTATCCTCGGGGATACTCTTTACCGTCAAGGAATTGACTTTGTTTTTCGACATTGTTTAACATTCGACGAAGCCGAGAAATATCTGAATGACTACCATTCCGGAGCATGTGGTGGTCATATGTTTGGGTATGCTACTGCCCAAAAGATCTTACGCGCAGGGTATTTTTGGCCTTCTTTGTTTAATGACTGCATTACTTCCATTCAGAAATGCCATGCCTGGCAAACCTACAATTAGAAAATTCGGTCACATCCTGCTCCTCTTCATCCTGTGGTCTCAATTGGTCCTTTTGCGAAATGGGTCATCGATTTCATTACATGTCACCCTCACTCGGCTGGGGGGCATGGTTACATCATTGTAGCTGTTCATTATTTTACAAAATGGGCCGAGGCGATGACAACATTCGATAATACTGGAAAGACCGCAGTGTTGTTTATTTTTAATCACATCATAGCTCATTTTGGTGTTCCCCAAGCTATCGTCACTGATCACAGTAGTCACTTTAGGAATTTTATGATGTTTGAACTTATGAAAAAGTTGGTTCTTCGTCATGATAACTCAACGCCCTATTACCCACAAGCTAATGGTCAAGTCGAAGAGATCAACAAAGTTCTTATAACTATCCTTCGACGGATGATAGGAATTCATAAAACAAGTTGGCACACAATGTTGTTTTCGGCATTGTGGGCATATTGTACATCTGTCAAATATGCTACTGGGTTTACGCCTTTTCGGTTAGTCTATGGTGTGGAAGGCATTCTTCCTACAGAATGCGAGATACCCTCTCTGAAGCTAGTTGTAGAACTCTTACCCAACACTTCTGCTGAAGAAGAACATCTATTGTATCTAATGCGATTAGATGAAACTTGACATGATGCCACTCTAGTAATAGAAGCCCAGAAAAAATGTGTCAAGGCACAATATGACAAGCATGTCAAGCCTCGCGTTTTCTCTGAAGGTGATCTTGTTCTTCTCTATGAACAAGATCGATATGTGTTAGGAGCTGGGAAATTCTAACCAATGTGGCGAGGTCCTTATATTGTTCGCCGAGTTTTGGAAAAAGGAGCATATGAGCTGGTAGATTATGATGGTATCCCTTTGAGTGAACCCAAGAATGGGTTGTACTTGAAGAAGTACTATGCATAAATCATTTGTGCACAAGTACCTGTATTTTAATGTATCATACTTTTTGTGTGTTACTATAGTTTTCTTTTGTCGTTATCTGGTCTCTGCTCTTATGTGACGTTGTGTTTGATTTCCAGATGTCAGAGTTTTCTCTACCCTATATTGGCTTCGCTGATGGCGCTAGCCGTAGTGCTCGGAACCTTGCATCCGTTGCGTGGGAAATCTATGCCCCAACAAACGAACTTTTATCTTTACGAGGTGTGTGCCTCAGCCGTGCGACCAACAACATTGCAAAGTATAGCGCAGTTATTGAATTATTGGTTGATGTTATCTCACTTGGAATTCGCCATTTGGTTGTGCGACTTGACTCGCAGCTTGTAGTACTACAGCTAAGTAATATCTACTCTATTCGAAGTCCTACTTTATTACGGGTGTATTTGCGAATTCACCTCTTGGAATGTTATTTTGATCACATTGAATATCATCATATTCCTAGATGTCTAAATACATTAACAGATGCATTGACTAATTATGTATTGGACAGACATTTGAATAATTTATAAATTAAACACATCGAATTTCACACAATATAAAGTAAACTGGTAGAATTCGTCTGTATATATAACAATCAAAAGGTTTTTTACAAAAAGATTGTCCGAAGACCAAAATGTCAAAAATTGAAGCTTATAGCTTCTACAAAGTGACGTCATGGATGACGTTCACGGTAACACACGACTTCCCTAGCAACCCTATGGAGAAGTCGACTCATAGCTGTTGATACCCCTACAGTATGACGTTGATCGCATCATGGAACCTCTTCCAGAGTCATATCTGGAATGTCTGCAGTAAGGCCCTCTAGATTATGTTCCACTACTTGATAATCCTCAGCATACTATGGTGTTGCCGCTACTTCTCCTCGCTGTTGGATGGGAGAAGTGTCGGGAGGTCTATACGGTCCAACATCTGTGTTATCAACAAACGATTTTGTATTAGTCTTTGCATATGATAAAAACAAAAACATTTGAATACGATAAAAATTCAAAAACATTTAAAAAGAGAAAATGCATGTACTTCTTACCAAGATCACCCCACTGAGTATCCTCTGGTAGTTCTAAGTCCATATCTCCTCGGAAATCCAACCAATCATAAGTGTAGTCATCGACCATCAACATCTGGGTTTGAAGCCAGTCAAATAAAATATCATTGTACTTGACGATCGGTCCTGCTACGTGTCGGGCCATGAGTCGACACCATCTCAACATCCTTGGATCCCTGGGACCCGGTATGTTCCACTCAACCTGTAGTCTAAATACGGGGACCCTCTCAAGGAAGAAGGACACCAACAAAGATCCATACCCGAATTTATTCAGGTCACCTCGCCTACATTTGGTCAATTGCTTTTTGATACTGCGAAGCACAACATCTGCCCAGTTGAATACTCTAGGATAAGTACACTCGATGGTGTACTGGAAGTAGCTCTGTAATGCCATATGAGGAGCAGAACTCCCAGCCATCCGAGCTATAGTAAAAAGGATAGTGCAGAGGGTTAGGTCTTGTACCCCCCAGATAGCCACTTTTCCTTTTTTCCTTTCAGCCTGGGGTACACAGTATTGATTGCAGTACTCACTCATCTTTAGCCCACCAACTCTACTACTGGTTAGGCTGACATAGTATCCACGTCAAGATAATCCCATCATAAAGTAAATGTCCTCAATGTCTATGGACAGTGTGTGAGCTCCCACATGAAAAACCTGTTGATCTGGGTCCCACATACGCACCAGATACTCTAATAATCTGACTTGGGCCCTCATGCCCGGGATGCGAAAGTATTTTAAGAGCCCACAATCTCTCAAAGAAGCTATGGTAGGTGGATGGTTTTTTTCCATTGAATTATCCTCTTCATGTTCCATTTCATGCCACTCAAGTACCATGGTGATGGCCAATTATCTACACAAGGAACACAATAAGAGGATTAATAACTTTTTTCATGCTTTGGAAATTTTTCTTTGGGTTAAAATTTAAAAAAAAAATTAGGCTTTGCGGTTCTCGCAGGTGCCCCATGGAGACAGTGAAAGAACCTCGCAGGTGGCTTAAGTCTCACCTGTGAGAACGCCTCATTCTCGTAGGCCCCGTATGGCCCGCCTACGAGAATTGCAGCGCGCTTGTAAGGCTTGAAAACTCAACTAAAAACTAAACTTTTAACCAATGAAATCACAAATTTCAACCATGAAAATGTCAAGGACGAAGAGCTTACCTTAATGTCATAGACGTCTCGTTGAATGGTCTCTCGTAGCTCCCGCAAATTGACGCCAAACTTGGAGGGTAAAAGAGGGGTTTTTTGAGCTCAATAGTGGAAATGTAAAATGGGATGGTAAAAAAGAGTATTTACTTATTTTATTTACTTTTACTATATGATTTTGGGTTTTTTATAATTATTTATCAATTAAACCCTAATCACTAATGTTATGATGAGCGTAACTCTTGCAGGCATGATGATTTTGACGATTCAATACAGGGATATGGACATGTTTTTCTTTGTTATTGCGTGTTTTCGATTGTTTTTTATGGTTTTTACATAAAACCTCGAGCGTCTTTTTTGTCCGTTATTGCGCTCGTAAATACATGAGAATGTGATCGAGTATACTTTTATCACTTTTTCGGTCTCAACAAGGTTATACGAAAAAGGAACCCCCCTGGAGTCCTCTTTAATCTCTTTTCAGACTCTCTAAACATGAAAAGATCGACGAGCGACCTTTCTATTTTCACGCTCGATAAAGTATTTGAAATAAGCGTATGGTGAGCGATAATTTATCTCTTTTTTGGTCTCGTCCAGACTATTTTATGAAAAAGGAACTGAGAGAGTTCTCTTTTAAGTATTTTTCCAAACTCTATAATCTTGAAAAACCTTCGAGTTTTCTATCTCTGGACTCGTTAAACAAACATTGACAGACCCGTGATGGGACCGAACCACTCCTTCTTAGGGTTCATTAAACATACTACGAGGGACTTGTCCGAAGGATGAGCTTACATCAACATGCATATGTTATCCTCCTCAAGATTGCGTAAAAATAAAGAGGTACTTGCCAGAAATGGTGGGGGAAAATTTGGGAAAGGGATATGTTTTCATCTTCGTATTGATTGGCAGTAAGTGTCGCTCTTGAACATGACACCCCCTATTCATCGCATTTGAAGCCGGTTTGAGAAATCCATTTGCCTCTCATTCGATATATTACAAGTTTATTCCATGTGTCATCTTTGAGTCAATGTTTCCAAATCATTGGTCATGTCGTTCATATGTTCAAGAGAAGTCCATATGAAACCTATATTGAGTCGACCATTTGCAGTTATCCACTCTTTTTGTGTCGACCTTCCCTATTTCTAGTCCAATTTGCAAAATGCTCTATTTCACCTTCAAACTATGTTACTCATTTTGTGTCATTGATGGGGGATACATCAAGGCCCTCCTGTGACGATTTTTGTTCCGTCAACTTCAGCTCATTATCTGGAATCAAGACTTAGAAATTATTTGGTACCTTGTAACTTGCATACCTCAATGGAAAGTTTCCTCGCTTTCGACAGTGGGTTTACATCATTGAAACCTGATCGAAAAATTCCATCAGGTGTTTGACATCAACTCATTTATTCACACTCAATGGATTGTACTATGGTACCTTGGGATTCATTGACATCAATGGTGATTTACCTCGTACTTGTTAATGGTTTCATCATTGACTGGTAATCAAGTGGTTTCTACCATGTTCGACTTCAACACATGTAATCACATGGTTAGATTCGTACTTTGGATGACGAGATTGAAGACCCTGGATATTATCTTTGCGATCCAGGTTGTGATGGAGTATGTATAATTTGCGACACGTAGATCCACTGTGTATGTTTCGTGGCTATGTCATCTTGATTTGAAATTTCTCGCATAGATCCACAGTGTATTCCAGTGGCTATGTTATATTTTGACGGCATGGATCCACAGTGTATGATTGGTGGCCATGACCCGTGTCTATAATGTCATCAATCTATGATCTGAGTATGGGAATGCCTACCTCAGAATTGGTATATATGATATTTTGCAGATGCTTGGTTGTTCGTAGGTTTCCGATTAGATGTTCTCCTGGTTCCCGACACACACATGCAGCTTACACAGTCTATCAGTTGTCACTGGTTCCAACCTCATACTTTGGGGGGCATTATGTTACCCATGATTTTGGTCATCATGATTATGTATGGATGATGGTGTACTCAGGCTCTTCATTAGAAATTTCTCCTACGAAAAGTTACCTTCATCTCTTTCCAGAAATCACATTTTTGAGGAATGTTCGCAGGCTGCTAGTATATTTGCCTACGAGAATGCATGATTCTAGCAGGCTGCCTTAAGCCAGGGTGCGAGAAGTTCGCACTGTGTTGAACTGCTAGGGTGAGAACTCTTTCTAAAGCAAGGAAAAAGATGAATTCTCAAACCTTCTAGAAGGATGAGATGGCATTTGAATGGTTATCCTAGTACTGGATTCCCTGATATTTTGGGATCATTCTTATCCAAGTAACTAATTCATTCTCTCCTATATATTGAGGGAATTCTCTTGGAAAAGGTTAAGAAAGAAGGAGAATAAAACAAGGTTAAGTAAGATTCATTGGAGAATTAGTGAAAGATTGTGTGAAGGACTGAAGCTACAGCATCTAGGAGACTCCAGTAAGTTTATCAAAGGCGGTTGATCTTCTTCATGCAAGTGAGCAAGTGTGTGTGTCAGAGCCAAGGTCCATCGAAAGGAAGTTTGCGACATCAAGGCTCAGGTTGTAATCTTTACTTTCCATCAATATGATACAGTAATATGTCCCTTTCCCATAAAGCTAACTCCACTTTATTGTATAACTCCTTGATCATATAAATAGATTCACCGTTGAATATATTGTGCTTTCTTCACTTCAGTTGGTTTGTATTGTTTTGTTCTTGACTATATGAGATCACTGGAGCAAAGAGGGAGAAACAAAGACCAAAGGAAGTGATAATAAGGTATGTTCTTTGTTCTTGCATCCTATTTAATTCAATGGTTAGAATCTAGGGAAAGAGTCATGTTCTGTCTTGCTTTGTTCTAGATCCAGGTGGATCTAGGGAGATCGGTTTGTGTTCACACTTATGGATTTATCCAATAACATCTACTGTGGGAGAAAGCTAGTGCGTGCTAGCTTTCCTTCTTGCACAAACACTAGTTCATCTTGAACAACATCATTCTAGTATGGAGGAAAGATTTCACATTCTAGTCTTCCCTCTTGCACAAGCACAAGCGCAACTCAAACATCATTCCACCATCGAGGAAACCTAATGAGTGTTATCTTTTTCTCTTGCACAATCACAAGTGCATCTTGAACATCATTCCACCATGGGGGGAACCTAGCACATGCTAGCTTTCCCTCTTACACAAGCACAAGTGCATCTCAAATGACATCATTCCACCATGGAGGAAGGCTAGCACGTGCTATCTTTCCCTCCTACACGAGAACATATGCATCTCAAACATCATTCCACCGTGGGGGAAAACCAGTTCGTGCCAACTTCCCTTCTTGCACAAGAACAAGCTCATCTCAAACAACATCATTCAACATGGGATAAAGTGAGCACGTGCTAGCTTTCCCTCTTGCACAAGCACATCTCTAACAACATCATTCCACCATTGGGGGGAAGCTAACGCATGCTAGCTTTCCCTATTACACAAGCACAAGCACATCTCGAACAACATCATTCCACCATAGAGGAAAGTTAGTGTGTGTTGGATTTCCCTCTTACACAAGCACAAGTGCATCTCGGATAACATCTTTCTACTGTGAGGGAAAGCCAATGCATGCTAGATTTCCCTCTTGCACAAGCACAATCACATCTCGAGCAACATCATTCCACTGTGGGGGAAAACTAGTGTGCGCTAACTTTCCGTCTTGCACAAGCACAAACGCATCTCAAACATCATTCTATCCTGGGGGAAAACTAGTACGTGTTGGCATTCCCTCCTGAAAAAGCACAAGCTCATCTTGAACAACATCATTCCAATATCATGGAAATCTAGCACACACTAACTTTCCCTCTTGCACAAGCACAAGCACATCTCAAACAACATCATCCCACTCTGAGGGAAATCTAGAACATATTGAACATCATCCCATCATGGGCATAAGCTATCGCATGCTAGCTTTCCCTCTTGAACAAATAGGAACTCATCTCGAACATCATCCCACTGTGGGGATAAGCTATCACGTGCTAGCTTTCCCTCATGCACAAGTAGGAGTGCATCTCGAACAACATCATCCCACCATGGGGAAAAGATAGCACGTGATAGATTTCCCTCTTGCACAAGTAGGAGCACATCTTGATGAACATCATCCCACTGTGGGGGACAGATATCACGTTCTAGATTTCCTTCTTGCACAAGCAAGAATGTATCTCAAACAACATCATCCCACCATGGGGGAAAGATAGTGCATTGTATCTTTCCCTCTTACACAAGCAGAAGTGCATCTCAAACAACATCATCCCATCGTTGGGGAAATCTAGCGTGTGATATTTTTCTTTACAATATAGCTTTCCCTCTTGCACAAGAAGGAGCTCATCTCAAACAACATCATCCCACAGTGGGGGAAAGCTAGTGTGTGCTTGCTTTCCCTCTTGCACAAGTACGATCTCATCTCCAACAACATCATCCCACCATCGGGGAAGCTAGCATCTTCTAGCTTTCCCCCTTCCACAAGCACGAGCTCATCTCAGACAAGATCATCCCGTCATGAAGGAAAGTTAGCACATGCTATCTTTCCCACTTGCACAAGAACGAGCTCATCTCGGACAAACATCATCCCGCTATGGGGGAAAGCTAGTGTGTGCTAGATTTTCCTCTTGCACGAGCACAAGCTCATCTCAGACAACATCATCCCACCACGGGGTAAAGATATTTCATGCTAGATTTCCCTCTTGCACAAGCATGAGCTCATCTCTGACAACATCATCCCACCATGGGGGAAAGCTAGCGCATGCTAGCTTTCCCTCTTGCACAAGCACGAGCTCATCTCAGACAACATCATCCCACCGTGTGGGAAAGCTAACACATGCTAGCTTTTTGTCTTGCACAAGCATGAACTCATCTCGGACAACATCATCCCACCATGGGGGAAAGCTAGTGGGAAATCTAGTGTGTTCTAGCTTTCCCTCTTTCACAAGTAGGAGAACATCTCAAACAACATTATCCCACCAGTGGGGAAAGCTAGTTTTCCCTCTTGCAAAAGAAAGAGCGCATCTCGACCAACATCATCCCACCATGGGGAAAATCCAACTCGTGTTAGGTTTCCCTCTTACACAAGCAAGAGCACATCTCGAAAAACATCATCCCACTAGTGGGGAAAGACAGTGTGGGCTAGCTTTCCCTCTTCTACAAGAACGAGCTCATCTTGGATAAACATCACCTCACCAAGGGGGAAATATAGCCCATGATATGTTTCTATAGTGTCCCCAAGGCCGAGCCCTGTTACAGATCATGATATATGCAATGAATTGTAAATGTGTTCTATAGGCTGGTGAGCCAAGTCTTGTATAAGCTGGAAGGCTTATGTGGTTGTTAGGCCAGGAAGCCTAAGTGTTTGAAGGCCAGGAGCTTGTTGTTGTACTTGTATGTATGCAAAATATTTAATAAAATATAAACACCACCAGGTGCAGACCAACCACGATGAATGAGTGAAGGGGGACTGAGCGTCCACAGAGTGGGCAAGGAACTAGGGGCTGAAAGGTGGGAAAGGGTCTGAGTGTTGAGCCTAGGGGCTTAGCCTATGGGGGGGCTTAAACCTGGAAATAATATTTTAATATTATTTCAAAAGCCATGTGCATCATATGTTTTTATCCTAAGTCCTTTTGGAAGGCCACATGATTTCCCAAGTGGTGGGAGGAACGCGTGCTGGTGAACGCATGTAGTCCCATGGGTGACAAGTGTCAACCCTGGCGCATGCA
>SNQJ01S0013865.1:140936-190201 GCA_010110895.2 Picea sitchensis
ATATGTTTTTATCCTAAGTCCTTTTGGAAGGCCACGTGATTTCCCAAGTGGTGGGAGGAACGCGTGCTGGTGAACGCATGCAGTCCCATGGGTGACAAGTGTCAACCCGCATGCACTAAAAGGCTGGGACGAACCGAGAGAAGGGCTCTCCTCCTCCAGTCGACCCGACTACCTTGAGCGAGAGTGGTAGAAGCCAGTCGGTAAGAGACCCTCGTGTAATTCTGATACAGAAAAGGAAGCCTGTGTTGTATTGAAGAATCCGTGTACACCCCTGTCCAGAACTATGGAGTCTGTGTCTGGTTCTAGTAAAACCCGGGAGTGCATTTCCTGAACAGGAACCCTGTGTTGGACTAGAGTGAAAGAATCCTTGTTGTTCGGGAAAAAGCTGAGCTAACCTGTGCGTGGTGTCCCTGTTCCGAAAACAGGACCATGAGATCATCCTGTGACTGTTGAACTGGTTTGGGAAGCCTTTGTTTGTTTTCCCTATGGGTTGTTGTGGCCACGTAGTACTAGACTGTGTGAGGCTTGTTGGCCTGTGAGCGACTCCTCTAGGTGAGAGAGCGCGCAGAGGAAGGAGAGAGCTCCTGGAAGGAACCCTGTAGTTGCTACAGAACCCGGAGACTTTTGGTCCGGTTTGTTCCTGTAACCTAAGGTAAGGGAGACTGGTAGTCGAAGGACTATCCAGGTGACACAGAAGGTGCACTCTTCTGGGGTGGAACAGGCATGTGGGGAATGAGGGTATGTGGGCAGTGAGCGAGGGAGATTCCTGGGAGAGATTTCTTCCTGGTGATTGTGTATGACTGAATTCCCTGTAACCTCAACCCGAGTCTGGATTCCTTGCCCTAGGGTGGAGCTCAGTCCCAGCTCGGGGGTGACCCACTGTTGATTTGAGGAGCAGTGCGGTCTACAGCTGGGAGGTTCGTGGGAGGCCTGCATTTGGTTGGTGGATTTCTTCACTATCGGCAGATAAGTATCTGACTATGTTTTATCACATTTGCATGACTCTTCTGGATATGTTATCATGTTTTCCGCTGTGTAAATGAATTACTGTTGAATTCTATGGCTTATTTAATTGTAGCAGTAACTTATATATTTTACTCTGATATTTAAGTGTGTTTAATTCATGTGCTTATAATGTCTGTACGAATTATGTAAAAATTCCATGTATAGAATGGTAACTGAGAGGTTCAAAAACCTCGGTATGAAAAGGTACACTACAGTTTCCCTCTTGCACAAGCATGAGATCATCTCAAACAACATCATCCCACCATGGGGGAAAGCTAGAACATGTTAGCTTTCCTTCTTGCATAAGCACCAACTCATCTCGGACAACATCATCCTTCCATGGGGGAAATCTAGTGCATGGAAGCTTTCCTTTTTACACAAGCACAAGCGCATTTTGAACATCATTCCATTGTGAAGGAAAGCTAGCACTAGCTTTCCCTCTTGTACAAGCAAGAGCACATCTCGAACAACATCATCCCACTGGTGGGGAAAGCTAATGCATGCTAGATTTCCCTCTTACACATGCATGAGCTCATCTTGGACAACATCATCCCACCATTGAGGAAAGCTAGTGCGTGCTAGCTTTCCCTCTTGCATAAGCAACAACGCATCTCAAACAACATCATCCCACCAGTGGGGAAAGTTGGCATTTCCTAGCCTTCCCTCTTGCACAAGGAGTGCGTATTGAACAACATCATCCCACCATGGGGGAAAGCTAGTGCGTGCTACCTTTCCCTCTTACACAAGCAGGGGTGCATCTCGAACAACATCATCCCACTAGTGGGGAAAGCTAGCATGTGTTAGCTTTCCTTTTTGCACAAGCAAGAGCTCATCTTGAACAACATCATCCCACCATGGGGAATGCTAATGCATGTTAGCTTTCCCCCTCACACAAGCACAAGCTCATCTCGGACAAAATCATCCCACCGGTTGGGAAAGCTAGCATGTGCTAGCTTTCCCTCTTGCACAAGCACGAGCTCATCTCGAACAAAATCATCCCACCATGGGGGAAAGCTAGCACATGCTATTTTTCCCTCTTGCACAATCACGAGTTCATCTCAGACAACATCATCCCACTGTGGGGAAAACCTAGTGTGTGCTAGTTTTCCCTCTTGCAAAAACGCGAGCTCATCTCATACAACATCATCCCACTGTGGGGGAAAGCTATCACGTGCTAGCATTCTGTCTTGCACAAGTGCAATCTCATCTAGGACAACATCATCCCACTGTGGGGGAAATCTATCACGTGCTAGCATTCTGTCTTGCACAAGTGCAATCTCATCTAGGACAACATCATCCCACCATGGAGGAAAGCTAGCACATGCTATCTTTCCCTCTTGCACAAGCGTGAGCTCATCTTGAACAACAACATCCCACCGTGGGGGAAATCTAGTGCGTGGTAGTTTTCTGTCTTGCACAAGCACAAGATCATCTCGGACAAACATCATCCCATCGTGGGGGAAAGCTAGCGCATGTTAGCTTTCCCTCTTGCACAAGTACGACCTCATCTAAAAAAGAATCATCCCACCATGGGGGAAAGATAGATCGTTCTAGCTTTAACTCTTGCACAAGGACGAGTTCATCTAGGACAATATCATTCCCTCTTGCACAAGCACGAGCTCATCTCAGACAACACCATCCCACCATGGGGGAAAGCTAAAGCATACAAGATTTCTAGCTTGCACAAGCATGAGTTCATCTAGGACAACATCATCCCAATGTGGGGGAAATCTAGTGTGTACTAGCTTTCCCTCTTACACAAGTAGGAGCACATATCGAACAACATCATGCCATTGGTGGGAAATATAGCATAGTTTTCCCTCTTGCACAAGCAGGAGCGCATCTCGAACAACATCATCCCATTGGTGGGAAAGCTAGTGCATTCTATCTCTCCATCTTGCATAAGGAGGAGTGCATCTCGAACAACATCATCCCACCCTGGGGGAAAGCTAGCACTAGCTTTCCCTCTTGCACAAGTAGGAGTGCATCTCAAACAACATCATCACACTGGTGGGGAAATCTAGTGCGTTCTAACTTTCCCTCTTGCACAAGCACGAGCTCATCTCGAACAACATCATCCCAGTTTGGGGGAAATCTAGCGCATGCTAACGTTCCCACTTGCACAAGCACGAGCTCATCTTGGACAACATCAATCCACCATGAGGGAAAGCTAGCATGTGCTAGCGTTTCTCTCTTGCACAAGCACAAGCTCATCTTGGAAAAAATCATCCCACCGTGGGGAAATCTATCATGTGTTAGTTTTCCCTCTTGCACAAGTAGGAGTGCATCTCAAACAACATCATCCCATCATTCGGGAAAGATAGTGTGTGATAGCTTTCCCTACCTGCTAGCTTTCCCTCTTGGACAAGAAGGAGCTTATCTCAAACAACAACATCCCATAGTGGGGGAAATCTAGCACGTGATTTCTTTCCCTCTTTCACAAGCATGAGCTCATCTCGAACAACATCATCCCACCATCGGGGAAATCTAGCATGTGCTAGATTTCATCCTTGCAAAAGCAGGAGCTCATCTCGGACAACATCGTCCCATCATGGGGGAAATCTAGCACGTGTTAGATTTCCCACTTACACAAGCACGAGCTCATCTCGAACAAACATCATGTCACCATGGGGGAAAGCTAGCACGTGATAGCTTTCCCTCTTGCAATAGAAGGAATGCATATCAAGCATCATGGGGGAAATATAGCACATGCTAGCTTTCCCTCTTGCACAATCATGAGCTCATCTTGGACAACATCATCCCACTGTAGGGGAAAGCTAACGTGTGCTAGTTTTCCTACTTGCACAAGCGCGAGCTCATCTTAGACAACATCATCCTACCATGGGTGCTAGCTTTCCCTCTTGCACAAGAAGGAGTGCATCTCAAGCAACATCATCCCATCGTTGGGGAAAGCTAGCTTGAGATAACTTTCCCTACAGGCTAGCTTTCCCTCTTGCACAAGAAGGAGCTCATCTCAGACAACATCATCCCACAGTGGGGGAAAGCTAGTGTGTGTTTGATTTCCCTCTTGCACAAGCAATATCTCATATTGAACAACATCATCCCACCATCGGGGAAAGCTAGCATGTGCTAGATTTCCCCCTTGCACAAGCATGAGCTCATCTCGGACAACATCATCCCATCGTGGGGAAAATCTAGTGTGTGCTAGATTTCCCACTTGTACAAGCACGAGCTCATCTAGAACAACATCATCCCACCATGGGGGAAAGATAGCTCGTGCTAGATTTAACTCTTTCACAAGGATGAGCTCATCTTGGACAACAACATTCCCTCTTGCACAAGCATGAGCTCATCTCAGAAAACATCATCCCACCATTGGGGAAACCTAATGCATACTAGATTTCTATCTTGCACAAGCATGAGCTCATCTAGGACAACATCATCCCAATGTGGGGGAAAGCTAGCGTGTGCTAGCTTTCCCTGTTGCACAAGTAGGAGTGCATCTCGAACAACATCATCCCACTAGTGGGAAAGCTACCATATTTTTCCATCTTGCACAAGTAGGAGCACATCTTGAACAACATCATCCCACTGGTGGGAAAGCTAGCGCATGCTAGATTTCCATCTTGCACAAGGAGGAGTGCATCTCAAACAACATCATCCGACCATGGGGGAAATCTAGTGTTGTATTTCCCTCTTGCACAAGCACGAGCACATCTCAAACACCATGGGGGAAATCTAGCATGTGCTAGCTTTCCCTCTTTCACAAGCACGAGCTCATCTTGGACAACATCATTCCACCATGGGGGAAAGCTAGCACGTGCTAGATTTTTCCTCTTGCACAAGCATGAGATCATCTCGGACAAAATCATCCCACCATGGGGAAATCTATCACATGTTAGTTTTCCCTCTTGCACAAGTACAAGCTCATCTTGGACAACATCATCCCACCATGGGGGAAATCTAGCACCTGCTAGCTTTCCCTCTTGCACAAGCACGAGCTCATCTCGAATAAACATCATCCTATTGAGAAGGAAAGATAACATGTGCTAGCTTTCCCTCTTGTGCAAGCATGATCTCATCTTGGACAACATCATCCCACCATAGTGGAAATCTAGCACGTGCTAGCTTTCCCTCTTGCACAAGAAGGAGCTCATCTCAGACAACATGATCCCACCATGGGAGAAAGCTATCACATGCTAGCTTTCCTTTTTACACAAACACATGTGCATTTTTTGAACATCATTCCATTGTCAAGGAAAGCTAACTTGTTCTAGCTTTCCCTCTTACACAAGAAGGAGCACATCTCGAACAACATCATCCCATCGGTGAGGAACGCTAGCACATGCTAGCTTTCCCTCTTGTACAAGCACGAGCTCATTTCGGACAACATCATCCCACCATGGGGGAAATCTATTGCATGCTTGCCTTCCCTCTTGCACAAGAAAGAGCTCATCTCATAGAACATCATCCAACCAGAGGGGAAAGCTAATGCATGCTAGCTTTCCCTCTTGCACAAGAAGGAGCTCATCTCGAACAACATCATGTGGGAAAGCTAGCATGTGCTAGTTTTCCCTCTTGCACAATAAGGAGCTCATCTCGGACAACATCATCCCACCGTGGGCAGAAGCAAGTGTGTGTTAGCTTTCCCTCCTGCACAAGAAGGAGCGCACATCGGACAACATCGTCCCACCATGGTAATTTTCATATTTGTTTGTCTTAATATTGGCAATTTGTATTAAAATTCATCTCAATGAGATAATAATAGGAAGAGGAAGTTCATTTTTGGGAATAAAATTGTTCATTATTTAGAGTTTAAATGAAGCATTCAACCATGTTGGTGTGCCTACGATATCTTATAGACTAGCCCATGACAGAGCCAAATGTCCTAGCATAATCTCATCAAACCTCAAAGAAAAGCTCTATTTAAACCACTATAAAAATATGTTTCTAACTTAGTGCATCTTAGTCCCTACACTTTATGGCCTGAGATGGTCAAGGGGAAGAATTCAGACATATCTAGATAGAAGCCCAATCACTTAACCTATTTCTTGTCAAAAATGCTTAGAGTACTGACAACATTCACCAAAATGAGGAATATTTGTTTTTAATGTAAGCAAAAAACTTAAAGGTATCAAAACTACCTATCCCTATCATGCTAGCTAGGGAGGTTTAGGGTTCCCTTATTTCTAATGGTGTAGGGGATTGGTTTTGTGGCCCAGATTTATTGTTAATGTATTCAAGGGAATATTTGCCTCAGGTTCAGAATTTAGTCTGTGTAGCATAGATCTTCAGCAATAAAAATATTTTGAGAGTTGTATACATTACCCCTTCACTTAATGATGTCAGTAATCAGTTATGTAATAATGTGTGGAGCTTGATGGATGAGGAACCTACACTAGAACATCCACCAGGATCGTCACGAGAGTCTGCCATGTTAGAAGAGTAGACAACAAACAAAGACATAAGTCATGGTTTCCTTGAAACCCTCAAAATTGACACCATTAAGGAAGAAGCCTCCGGAATAAGAAATGAATAAAGGTCAAATCTCAAACCATTTTGTAATTTTAGTTTGAAAAGAGAAATGGTATCTAATCTGCATGAGTTGAATGAATATATCTTATTTAACTCAAGAAGAGGTCCTTTTTCTGTGATTCTTAATGGGGAACCTCATTATGACATGAGCAAGGAGAATGCAAATGAAGCAAAGAACAATGAGTTGGAGTTGAGAGTCATTTCAAAGGAATATCTCTTGATCAATATTTCTAGCCATGGAATGGGCATGACACAATCCTCCATTCAGATTCTTCATTTAGTCCAAAACAGGAAAACCTTTGCAGAGGCGAAAATGGGAACAAATCCTTTTATTTAACAGATTTGTGTGATAAAATAGAGATAAAAACATTTTTTGCTACTAGTAGTCTTGTTTGTGGAATTTTGGATGAATTAGGATCTAACCAACATTTTCAAGCCAAAGGGACACCTTCTCATCGATATGTTTTGGCAAAAAATAAGGACGATAGAAACCATAGCACTTGTGAAGATGAGTATAACAGATATGATTGGTTGCATTCTGAATATATGCTTCTTTTCAATTTGGATGTTGACAGTAACAAGGCCTTTCTCACATTGAATGGGGAGATGCAAATAGAAGATAGTTTCTGCAATATTGGACACAAAGGTTTTCAAGTTCATGAAGTAGAAGAAAATTGGTTTGATAGGAAAAACCTAGAATTACAAGCTAAGTTTGGACAAATCATACTTTGGGGGTTGTGTTTTGATATCATCTGGCCTAGCGATGAGGGTGCATATGTTCTCATGGGGGAATATGAAATACAAACAAATGGTACATTCTCCAATACAGGGTTGTGCCCAGAATTTATAGAGGGTTGTATTGTTGGCCACATAGATGAAGCCACCATTGAAGAAAGGGACCTAGATTTTGACGTGGACCAAGAACATTGCAAAGAGATAGATCACTCTACATTTTTAAATATTTTTGATGATGAGATCCTTGTTGCTCCAGAAGAACAACAAACCTTGATCCTTGATATTCCTAGGTGTACCAACATGTCTGATCCTAGAGATTCCACACAAGTTAGAACCAAGTATGACCGGGCCATTTATGACAATGTCAACCCAGATTTAAATGATAGATCTAAACAAAGAAGTGATAGGTTTTTAAATTCATTTGTGATCGACCCTAGTAATAATGATGATACCAATTATCTGATCGATGAAATAAGGCTGGAACATAGTCCTGACAACCATAAACTCTGTTTTAAGTGTGACAGTGATGGGAATTTTGCACTGAATATTGGCATTATTAATTATGTTGTAGAACAATACTGGATAGGTTTGGATGAAAAATCTATGGAGCATGCTTGCTGTCAATTTTACAAATTACCCTGGAGTAAATGTGACCTTTATGGCTTAAAAGGTTTTATGAAGAACACTATTCTTGTAAGAAGAGTCTACTAAAATAAAATTACCTAATTGATTTTTTAACATCTCCATGAATTTATCATTCCAAAATACCAAGGGAAGTCCCAACACCTTAACCCAAATCAACACTTCAAAATTTGATTATGTCTTTGGGTTGAAACAAGGGTGTCAAGGTTTTAATGACAGAAAAGAGGACTCCCAAAATGATATACCCTTTTAGGTCCTATGGGAATCCTCTTCAGACCAAAAGAAAAATGCAAGCCACCTTCTCATCATAATGTAATCAAAGACAGTAAAAAATACAATGAATTTATCATATTTCTAAGATTTTTTATAAATGTTTTGGGATGTTTGAGTTGGATTTTGTGGTTTATGATTAGACAGTTATCAAAGACATTAGCTATATTATTAGGGATAGTTAAAAATACATTAAATTGATCATATATGTACTCTATGGAAGTGCAAGATACCAGATATATAAAATATGCAGAACAGAAATGAAATGCTAGAAATGATAGAATAACAGTAAAATATCCAACATAATCTTCACAATACACAGAAATGATATACGAAATAGCAACAGAAATAGGACTTTGAATCAGATAACAATGTTCACAGGCCTCTTCGAGGGGGCAACCTCTAGTCGAGCAGTGCTCTGTTACAATAATCTCCAAGCTAGGGTTTTCATACCCTCGACTCTTATTTATACTAATATGTCTATTAAGAGAAGCATCTAGAGGAAGATCCTTCTAGAAGTGGAAGCTTCTATTAGGTATTCTTACATCCGCCTTATTCTATTTTATTGAAAGGTCTTATTAATATTGACCTTTATTACATCCGAATACATTGATCCACCTATGTGTGGGTTAGGACCTTAACATGTCCGCCCCCTTAAAAACAACCTTGTCCTCAAGGCTTGAGATGTGGAAATTGCTGCATAATTGTAGTTGGTTCCCAAGTGGCGTCTGCTGGAGTCATATCTTTCCACTGTACTAGCACTTCCTTGATGTTTCTCTGACACAGGCGACGCTCCCGCTGGTCCAAAACTGCTTCTGGTTGTATCCAAATGGATCCTTCTTCAGCTAACTCTGGAAGGTTGGTTTGAATTTGGCACCTAGTTCCAATCACCTTCTTCAAGCATGAAACATGAAAAATTGGATGTAGCTTCGACTAACTGGGCAGAGCTAACTGATATGCGACTTGTCCCACACGCTTGAGAATTGTGTAAGGGCCATAAAATTTGGGTGCTAGCTTCTGACACCGTTCAACCTTGAGGGAAGTTTGCTTATATGGTTGCAGTCATAGAAACACCTGATCCCCTTATACAAATTGACGTTCCGAGCGACCTTGATCTGCTTGCTGCTTCATTCTATTCTGGGCCATGACCAAGTTCTCTTTAAGGGTATGAAGAATATCCTCTCAGACTGTAAGTGTTTGGTCAACCGCCTGGACCTTCGAGGTACCCGGCAAAATATAAGCATTTGCTCAACCGGCTCGGGACCTTCGAAAATCTCTTGGGTAGGGCAGTTGAGAACCGACGGTGGTTTCTTTGTCCATACACCCAGCTTCCAAAGGAGTCATGCTAGGTTGTATGGTATGTAGTGTTGTACCACCATTCGCAAGGGGAAGCCATTGTGCCCAATTGCGTTGTTTTTCGCAGGGCAGCACCCTCGATATAAGCTCAAACACTTGTTGATTCCACCTATAATCTTCATCCGCCCCAGGATGATAAGTTGAATTTTAGATGAAATTGTGTGCCTTGTAGCTTAAAACAGTTCTTGCCAAAAATTGTTTGGTGAAAGTTAAACTCGATCCGAAACAATAGAGGTTGGCATGCCAGGAAGCTTGAAAACCTGATCCATGGTAATTTGGGGCTAACCGTGTGGGATGCAAGAAATTGGTGGTGAAGAGAATAAAAAGCATACTTGGAAAGTACACCCCACACCACCATTGCTAATTGATTTATTACCCGGATGTAACCCCATAAAAGTCTATAAATATCTCTCTAAATAGCAGGGGGTATCGGAAGCGGTTAGAGGGTGCATGGAGATTTGACCTGCTTCCCTATTGCATTGATGCACCACATTCACCCACAAACTTAATGATGTCCCGCTTTCATACCTTAAAAAGAACGCGAACTTTGGCCATGTTTTGTGAACCCCGAAAGGTCTGGCCAGGTGTGTGTAGCATGAATCTCAGAGAGCACCGTGGATTTGAGTTTGATTGTTTACTTAAATACAAGAGACCTTTGTATCAAGCCATCCCTAAGCCAGAGGTCTCCCTAGAATCCTCAAGCAAATTTTGTTTTGGGAGCTTCACCGTTAGAAACTTCTTGGCCTGTAGCCATTCCCGGTGCACAACTTGCAACCAATCGTGGGACAATGAAGGAAGAGAAAAAGGGATCCTTCATCTTCATATTTCTTTGGACGCTGCATCCGCCCACTACATTTTTTTCCCTTCTTGTAGATGATCTTATAATCTCCATCCAAAGAAGTTTGAAGCACCATTTTTGTTTCTCCCGAGAATGCTATACCCGTAGTACTTGAGGCTTTGATGGACCGTCTTTAATTTGGGAATCGTTGCCCCAAGAGATAAGGGGATATAAGTCTTCAACTAAGATGCGACCCAGCCACATTTATTTTCTTTCATAAAATGGGTTTGCCCCTATTCTTTCTGCATGCTTGTTTGTTGCAAGGCCAAATGCACCTCTTGCATAGGGACAGCACCAATTCCTTTTCCAGGAGAAGGCCACATTCCAACACAAATGTCTTTGTGAAGCCCGGAAGGGCCAAACCAGTGGTGCACACATTGTCTCTCAGTTTGAAATCTTGAGTACCGTCATCCAATTGAAAGAGTTATTTTAAGGAGAGTCGTGAGAGGAACTCCAATCTTTCCATAGTTCTTAAAACTTGGGCGAGCACACCGTGAGGCTCCATGCAAGATTTTGAGAGTCTAGGGTGCGGCCGATCTTTCATAGCTTCAATCTTTCTAAGATCCACCCTAACGCCATATTTTCAAACTAGATGACCCAAGTACTCAAATTATAAGGCGCCAAAAGAACATTTAAACTATTTAAGGAAAAGTTGGTGCTAAGACAATAACTTTAAGACTTAGTCCATATGGGAAATATGGGATTTCCAAATTTTTCTATATATGAGAATATCATCAAAGAAAAACCAAGACAAAATGACGATACATACATGGTTCGCCCAAAGGGAGGGATGCTACACAAAACCAAAGGGCATAGACCAAAACCGTAGTGGCCTCATGAGCGAAAAGCCATCTTGGCCATCCAGACCGTGATAGCCCGAGGAAGATCAAGTTTGGTGGAATAATTGGGCACCACTACCATCCAGGGAGGTCATCAATGACAGAATGGGAAATTTGTCTTTGATGGTGAGTTTTATTGAGAGCAGCACTAAGTCAGACACATTCACCAAGAACCTTATTCAGGCACCATGACTACTAGAGAGGAGTAAGGGTTCGTATTCGGGGATGGATGACTCCTAAGGAGTTCCCCGACCATTTTTTCAATTTCATTCTTGTGCAAAGGTGCTTTACATGGACGATGTTGGGGAAGGTCGAACAAGGGGAATGGAATGATCATGGACACCGCTAGAAGGAGGGAGTCCTCGGGAGTGGAAAACACCGCTGATGTTTAGAAAGGAGGGCTTGGAGGTCTTAAGACGTGGGATCTCGTGGCTTGTATGGCGCGGAGTTGGGATATGAATTTAATGACCTTTTGATGTCTTTTCCATGATGAGAACCGATGATTCTGCAGAACCAGTTGGATGCCTTGAAATTTACAAGGTTTGTGGCCTCCTTGGCCGAACTGTAATACAAGTTCTAAAGTCCACGAATGGGGACCCAAGGTTCTGAGCTATTCAACACCCAACACAATGTCAAAACAACCCATGTCAATATCAAACATAAGGGATTTCGCATGGTAGTCACCATTTGGAGATTAATACCACATTTTCTCATACCGGCAATCATGATTCATATGACGCGATGGATATAAAGCAATGGGTTTCTGGGCGATGCGATGATGAATAAAATTATAAGCGCTGCCACTATCAACCAAGTATTTATCCCTTTCTGCGTTTGATGTAAGCTGATTAGCTTGAGATTTTGGGGCGCAGGTGTCGAGAGCATTGAGGGAAATGATGGGTTCCTCTTCTGGAGGGTCGGAGGGAGGAGTTTGCGTCGTAAATTCTAGTGACTCCTAGCATAACAACATCCTCTCCTACTCGTAAGAGATGGGCCATAAAGATCTTTCGCATTTGTGGCCCGGAACATTTGTCATCACAAATGGCAACAGAGGCCTCGGCAGTTGATGCTCAACCATTTCACCGGTCAATTTTTGATTTCTAACAAGTCAGGCGTAATACTATTAGGCCGGATAAAGGAAGGCTTGCCTTTGAGAGGAAACAATTTTTGTGCTTCTTAGATTTTGGCAGCTCCACCCAAGTCGAGTTCAGCCACGAGAACATGGGCCCTCGACCTCCTTTAGGCCGCCGATAAACACTCTCGAAGAAAGCATCGCCATGCCCTCCTACCAAAAGTTTATCGCCGCGCTATGAGTCTTTGATCGTGTTCGATTGTTTCAATTTTCATCAAAACTACCTAATGGTTGCGTCAATGTCGTTGCCTGGCAAAGCTCTCAAGAACAAATTGTCCACGCAATATACCCCTTACGAAGTTTTTCTCCCATTGCCACCATTGCTACGCTCTTTGATCGATGGAGAACACCATAACGGAGTTTGGCCAAGTCAATCAGAATGTTGTAGAGAGAGAAATAATGTTCCAGGACCCAACCAAGTAAATCCCTGCTTCACCAAATTTGGTTATATCCACCTCAGAAGGCGAGGTCCTTTGGAAAGCGATGGGGGTTGGAAAGCGATCAAAGAAGTTTCACCTTCAGTCTTTTATGTGCCTCGGGAAAAGAGTCATCTATAGGGAGCTTGAGTTTGGTAGTGCTTCAAAGCATTGCATTCCAACTGGTGGTCGGGCTCATGTTTGACTTCCGCCATCGCAGACTTCACAGCTATCTGGACAGAGGCATTCATGCAGGCATCATGGGAGGCAATAGTATCATTGAGTTGTTGCACTACTTGTTGGGCCTCAAGTAAACCGCATTGCGAAGCGGCACTCTTAGTTCTTCTTGTTACTGCATGGGCCATGGTGATGGGTGAACTAGAAAGGGAGCTGGTCAAAATTTCGCAAAATGAGATGGATGAAAGGATAAGGAGAAGATACGAACGTTTTAATGGAATAGTCTCAAATAATGGGAAAAAATGGTGAACTGGGGTGGGTGGGGCTCTACTTTTTGTAGAAAACGATATTGATGAATTCGTCCAAGAATGCCTTAAAGGTTGAAATCCTCAAATCTCAACCGTGAGTATTTACTTAGCAACCAACACGATGTGAATCAATAGATCCTCATCGGCTTTCATCTTCAGAGCCTATGTTGTTGTTTATGTTCCTTAAGGGTTAGGTGGTATTCCGTGGTTCTACGTATTGCTGGTTTGCCCTATAGCTCGAGTTATAATGCTGGTCCAACAAGAGTACTCTACCAATATCTCGTATAATCAACTAAGGAGGATAGAATCGCACTTTAGCTTACATACTTTTACCCGACTACCCGTGTACTAGAGAGTATCTTCGAAAAGGTTGTTCCTGACACTATAGCAATCCAACGAATCATAGGTTTAATCTTTGAAGAGGGTTTCTGTGAAATCTTAGGTCGATCCTAATAATGCGACCGATGCACTACCAAATTGGCGGTACCATCAGGGTTGGCAGGTGGCTAATAGATGTGCTTTAAGAACCACTTGTATTTCTTGTGTTTATTACTCCTCGACTGTGGTTTTATGCGTGTAATGACAGATCTTTTTGGCTTAAATACGTTGGAATACGCCTCTACCCCGAAAAAAAATTACCCACAATTTTTTTTTTTTTTTTTTTTTTTTTTTTTTTAATTTTCATATATATATAATATGCAGAATAGAAATGAAAATGCTAGAAATGACAGAATAACAAGAAAATATCCAGCATAATCTCCAAAATAAATGATATAATGCAAATAGCATCGAACAGTTAACTTTGAATCCCATAGCAATGTTCACAGGCCTCCTCGAACTCCCAAATGAAAATGCTACAATAATCTCCAAGCTAGTTTTCATACCTCGAATTTTATTTATACTCATTATGTCTATTAAGAGCATCTAGAGGAAGATCCTTCTGTAGTTTAAGTTTGATCCTTCTAGAAGCGGAAGCTTCTATTAGGTCTTCTTACATCCGCCTTATTCTATTTTATTGAAAGGTCTTATTAATATTGACCTTTATTACATCCGAATACATTGATCTACCTATGTGCGGGTTAGGACCTTAACAGGAAGATTCTTCAATTTCATACTACTGTGGAATTTAACCAAATACAGCCTAATGTTGCTACTATGATTGAAGCTACACCAGTCTATTTTTGTCTATCATTTTTCTGGCCATTCCTACAACAAACATTATCCACCCTAAAATCTCTTGCCCAAACCATGAATTGGAAGTGAAACATGAACAAGTGACCATTCACAGTTTCAACCTGTCTATCCATGACTCCAACTGGTTTTAGAGAGTTCATTGCATGATGGATAATGGATCTCATATTTTAACCAGTCTATTTCTGTCAATGTTTTTGCTAGCCAATCCTGAAGAAAACTTTATCCATCATCAAATCTCCTGACCCAAACCATGAATTGGCAACGAAACATGAATAAGTGAACATTCACAGTTTCAACTGTATATTCATGGTTCCAGCTAGTTTTAAAGATAGATTAGCATGATGGACTTTATAAATTTCAAAGATTTAAGAAAAGCACACTGTGCATGTTTTTTTCCAAAAAAACACAGTTCTTGGTCTAAACATTTGCCTGTAATTTATCTATGGAGAAATTTCTGAGCATAACTTTACTCTAATTCTTCCCATGAGGGTAAGGGTGAGGATGAGATTGCACAACTTGAACATCCACCTAATACCACCTTCACTATTTCTCAATTTCACTCCACTTTCACTAGACTCACCCATGAAGATGAGAGAGGGAAGCCTCTGAAGATATGAAAGGATGGCAATGAGGCCAAAACAAAGTTGTAGAAATTGTGCCCCAGCCTCATCCTCACTGATGCACAAGGTCATCCCTCCCCCCACATTCACTATTATTTCATCCATTCTGTGAAAACTAGTAGTCTAAGATCAAGAAAAATGCTCAAGATTTGTTGTGTTTATTTGAATCTCCACGTTCTACTGCTTTGTTGTACCAAGTAAGATGCAAAATTATGGCGGTTCTTGGGATGATGGTGATAAAAATATTGCAATCCCATGCATAATAGATATTAGATTCCATAGTCATAATATTACCCTTGTCAAGAAATTTGCTTTCAAAGATGTTGCAGGCGTACGAAGATGAGATGTTAGACGTCGTAGTCATAATACTACATTTCCTTGTCAAGAGAGATGTTAAATGCTCTAGTCATAATATGACTTAACTAAAGAATTTTGGTTTTCTGTCAATGGACCAAGAACATTGCAAAGAGATAGATCACTCTACATTTTTGAAGATTTTTGATGATGAGATCCATGTTGCTCTAGAAGAACAACAAACCTTGATCCTTGATATTCTTGGGTGTAATAACATGTCTGATCCTAGAGATTCCATACGAGTCAGAACCAAGTATGACCGGGGCATTTATGACGATGTCAACCCGGATTTAAGCGATAGATATGAACATAACAGTGATAGGTTTTTAAATTTATTTGTGATCGACCCTAGTAATAATGATGATACCAATGATCTTATCGATGAAATAAGGTTGGAACATAGTCCTGACAACCAAAAACTATGTTTTAAGTGTGACAATGATGGAAATTTTTCACTGAATATTGGCATTATTAATTATGTTGTAGAACTGTACTGGATAGGTTTGGATGAACAATATATGGAGCATGCTTGCTGTCAACTTTACACATTGCCCTGGAGTAAATGTGACCTTTATGGCTTAAAAGGTTTTATGAAGAACACTATTCTTGTAAGAAGAGTCTACTAAAATAAAATTACCTAATTGATTCTTTAACATCTCCATGAATTTATCAGTGCAAAATACCAAGGGAAGTCCCAACACCTTAACCCAAATCAACACTTCGAAATTTGATTATGTCTTTGGGTTGAAACAAGGGTGTCAAGGTTTTAATGATAGAAAAGAGGACTCCCAAAATGATATACCCTTTAAGGTCCTATGGGAATCCTCTTCAAACCAAAATAAAAATGCAAGCCACCTTCTCATCATAATGTAATAATACAGTCCATATATGATAATTAATTTCCAGAATTATTGCATGTAGGTATTTAAAGTATCATCTACTATATGCCACATGAAAAAAATTGTAATTAGGACCTTGCTAGAAAATTTCAATACATGTGCTAACACCAGATCTTAACCTACCACCATATTGACCTATGCCACCTTCTTCTTGACCACTTTCCTTCTCTTCTTTGAGCTCTTTCCCCCTTGAGACACCACATTGAGATCCTTCTCTCTGTTTCCACCACTAAGTGTCTCTAAATCTAGGTTAGCACCTACAAATTGTATGCCTTTTATTTTCCCATTTGATGGCATGAGAAACAGTTTTCCATAGGCCTGTGTTGACATCACCCCACATTATAGTTCAACTTCGTCCCAATTATTTGAGGGAGCTAATAAGTGATTACTATACTTTGTAGAATGGGAAAACCCAACCTCAAATTTTAATGAAGAAAAACCTTATCTCGAACTTGTGGTTGGGATACCATCCTCATATGACACAATCAAGTCTACAATAATATTCTTGAATGCATCTCCTTCCAAGTTTCTGACAACATGTCAACTATCATAGCTTGAGACCATTGGATCAGTCTTTGGTCTTGTGGATTTGGAACTTGAATCATAATTATATCTCATGTGATCCAATGGAGGGAATAGGTCACTTATTCTACCAACTTTTGATTCTATATCCATAGTTCTTGATCCCTCATCTAAGTCACCACCATTTTTACCCTAGAAAAATTTCCCTAGGGACCCATTCCTTGGATATGACCAAACATCCTCTCCCTACGTTTCATCATCTGTATAGTCCACTACTTGGAAGTTTTCATCCATGTTATGTAAACTTGCAGAAACTCATACATTCCAACTTCATCCAGTTGACTTCCCCATTAGCACAAAATGTATTCAATCTCAGGGACATGTTGAGAACAAGCCATCAAATCCCTCCATCTTTGCTTCTATCTTATCCTTTGACTTGATAAAACTCCTTAGCCTTCAAAAATCTACTATGTTGGTAACCATCATTTGAGAAGGTAACTAGACGTATGGATGGATTTCAAAGGACAAAATCATCCCACCGTGGGGAAATCTATCACGTGTTAGTTTTCCCTCTTACATAAGCAGGAGTGCATCTCAAACAACATCATCCCATAATTAGGGAAAGCTATTGTGTGATAGCTTTCCCTACAGGTTATCTTTCCCTCTTGCACTAGAAGGAGCTCATCTCAGACATCATCCCACAGTGGGGGCAAGATACCGTGTGCTTTGTTTCCATATTGCACAATCAAGAGCTCATCTCGAACAACATCATCCCACCATTGGGGAAAGCTAGCACAAAAGATAGCATGTTCTAGCCTTCCCCCTTGCACAAGCATGAGCTCATCTCAGACAAAATCATCCCATCATGGGGGAAATCTAGCACATGATATCTTTCCTACTTGCACAAGCATGAGCTCATCTCGGACAAACATCGTCCCATCGTGGGGGAAATATAGTGCATGCTAGCTTTCCCTCTTGCACAAGAAGAAGCTCATCTCAAACAACATCATCCCACCATGGGGGAAAGCTAGTTCATGCTAGGTTTCCCTCTTGCACAAGCACAAGCTCATCTCGAAAAAAATCATCCCACCATGGGGGAAATCTAGCACGTGCTAGTTTTCCCTCTTGCACAATCACGAGCTCATCTCGGACAACATCATCCCACTGTGCGAGAAAGCTAGTGTGTGCTAGTTTTCCCTCTTTCACAAGCGTGAGATCATCTCAGACAACATCATCCCACCGTGGGGCAAAGATAGCGCGTGCTAGATTTCCATCTTACACAAGCACGAGATCATCTAGGACAACATCATCGCACTGTGGAGGAAAGCTAGCACGTTCTAGCATTCCCTCTTGCACAAGCGTGAGCTCATCTCGGAAAACAACATCCCACCGTGAGGGAAAGCTAGGGTGTGGTAGCTTTTTGTCTTGCACAAGCACGAGCTCATCTCAGACAAACATCATCCCACTGTGGGGGAAAGCTAGAGCATGTTAGCTTTCCCTCTTGCACAAGTAGGACCTCATCTAGAACAACATCATCCCACCATGGGGGAAAGATAGCTCATGCTATATTTAACTCTTTCACAAGGACGATCTCATCTCGAACAAAATCATTCCCTCTTGCACAAGCATGAGCTCATCTCAGACAACATCATCCCACCATGGGGGAAAGCTAAACGCGTACTAGATTTCTATCTTGCACAAGCACGAGCTCAACTAGGACAACATCATCCCAATGTGGGGGAAAGCCAACATGTGCTAGATTTCCCTCTTGCACAAGTAGGAGTGCATCTCGAACAACATCATCCCCCTGGTGGGAAAGCTAGCATAGTTTTCCCTCTTGCACAAGAAGGAGCACATCTCGAACAACATTATTCCACTGGTGGGAAAGCTAGCGCATGCTAACTTTCAATCTTGTACAAGGAGGATTGCATCTTGAACAACATCATCCCACCATGGGGGAAAGCTAGTGCTAGATTTCCCTCTTGCACAAGGAGGAGCACATCTCAAACAACATCATCCCACTGGTGGGGAATGCTAGTGTGTGCTAACTTTCCCTCTTTCACAAGCACAAGCTCATCTCGAACAACATCATCCCACTTTGGGGGAAATCTAGAGTGTGCTATCTTTCCCTCTTGCACAAGCACGAGCTCATCTTGGACAACATCATTCCACCATGGGGGAAATATAGCACATGCTAGATTTTCCCTCTTGCACAAGCACGAGATCATCTCAGACAAAATCATCCCACTGTGGCAAAATATATCACGTTTTAGTTTTCCCTCTTGCAAAAGTAGGAGTGCATCTCAAACAACATCATCCCATCATTGGGGAAATCTAGCGTGTCATAGCTTTCCCTACAGGCTAGATTTCCCTCTTACACAAGAAGGATATCATCTCAGACAACATCATCCCATAGTGGGGGAAAGATAGTGCGTGCTTAATTTCCCTCTTGCACAAGCACGAGCTCATCTCGAACAACATCATCCCACCATCGGGGAAAGCTAGCATGTTCTATCTTTCCCCCTTGCACAAGCACGAGCTCATCTCAGACTACATCATCCCATCGTGGGGGAAATCTAGCACGTGCTAGCTTTTTGTCTTGCACAAGGGCAAGATCATCTAGGACAACATCATCCCACCGTGGAGGAAACCTAGCATGTGCTAGCTTTCCCTCTTACACAAGCATGAGCTCATCTCGGACAACCACATCCCACCATGGGGGAAAGCTAGGGCATGGTAGCTTTCTGTCTTCCATAAGAACGAGCTCATCTCAGACAAACTTCATCCCATCGTGGGGGAAAGCTAGTGCATGTTAGATTTCCCTCTTGCACAAGTACGACCTCATCTAGAAAAACATCATCCCACCATTGGAGAAAGCTAGGGCGTGCTAGCTTTCCCTCTTTCACAAACAAGTGTGCATCTCAAATAACATCATCCCATCGTTGGGGAAATCTAGTGTGTGATAGCTTTCCCTACAAGCTAGATTTCCCTCTTGCACAAGAAGGATCTCATCCCAGACATCATCCCACAGTGGGGGAAAGCTAGCACGTGCTTGCTTTTCCTCTTACACAAGCACAAGCTCATCTCGAACAACATCATCCCACCATCGGGGAAATCTAGCATGTGCTAGCTTTACCCCTTTCACAAGCACAAACTCATCTCAGACAACATCATCCCATCGTGGGGGAAATCTAGCGCATGCTATCTTTCCCACTTGCACAAGCACGAGCTCATCTTGAAAAAAATCATCTCACCATGGGGGAAATATAGCTTGTGTTATCTTTAACTCTTGCACAAGGACGAGCTCATCTCGGACAACATCATTCCCTATTATACAAGCACGAGCTCATCTCAGACAACATCATCCCACCATCGGGGAAAGCTAACGTGTACTAGATTTCTATCTTGCACAAGCACAAGCTCATCTAGGACAACATCATCCCAATGTGGGGCAAAGCTAGCATGTGCTAGCTTTCCCTCTTGCACAAGTAGGAGCACATCTCGAACAACATCATCCCACTGCTAGCATAGTTTTCCCTCTTGCACAAATAGGAACGCATCTTGAACAACATCATCCCACTAGTGGGAAAGCTAGCGCATGCTATGTTTCCATCTTGCACTAAGAGGAGTGCATCTTGAACAACATCATCCCACCGTGGGGGAAAGCTGGTGCTAGCTTTCCCTCTTGCACAAGCAGGAGTGCATCTCAAACAACATCATCCCACTTGTGGGGAAAGCTAGTGCATGCTAACTTTCCCTCTTGCACAAGAACGAGCTCATCTCGAACAACATCATCCCACTTTGGGGGAAATGTAGAGCATGCTAACTTTCCCTTTTTCACAAGAATGAGATCATCTTGCAAAACATCATTCCACCTTGGGGGAAAGATAGCATGTGCTATCTTTTCCCTCTTGCACAAGCACTAGCTCATCTCGGACAAAATGATACCACCATGGGGAAATCTATCACGTGTTAGTTTTACCTCTTGCACAAGCAGGAGTGCATCTCAAACAACATCATCCCATCGTTGGGGAAATCTAGGGTGTGATAGCTTTCCCTATAGGATAGCTTTCCCTCTTGCACAAAAAGGAGCTCATCTCAGACAACATCATCCCGTAGTGGGGGAAAGCTAGCACATGCTTGGTTTCCCTCTTGCACAAGCACAAGCTCATCTCGAACAACATCATCCCACCATCGAGGAAAGCTAGCATGTGCTAGATTTCCCTCTTGCACAAGCACGAGCTCATCTCGGACAAAATCATCCCATCAAGGGGGAAAGCAAGCACGTGCTAGCTTTCTGTCTTGCACACGCACAAGCTCATCTAGGACAACATCATCCCACCATGGAGGAAGGTATCACATGCTAGCTTTCCCACTTGCACAAGTGCGAGCTCATCTTAGACAACAACATCCCACCATGGGGGAAAGCTAGTGCATGGTAGCTTTCCATCTTGCGCAAGCACGATATCATCTCGGACAAACATCATCCCACCGTGGGGGAAAGCTAGCGCGTGTTATCTTTCCCACTTGGACAAGTATGATCTCATCTAGAACAACATCATCCCACCATGGGGGAAAGATAGTGCATGCTATCTTTAACTCTTGCACAAGGATGAGTTGATCTCAGACAACATCATTCCTTCTTGCAAAAGCACGAGCTCATCTCAGACAACATCATCCCACCATGGGGAAAATCTAATGCGTACTAGATTTCTATCTTGCACAAGCACGAGCTCATCTAGGACAACATCATCCCAATGTGGGGGAAAGCTAGCATGTTCTAGCTTTCCCTCTTTCACATATAGGAGAGCATCTCAAAAAACATCATCCCACTAGTGGAAAAGCTAGCATAGTTTTCCATCTTGCACAAGTAGGAGCGCATATCAAACAACATCATCCCACTGGTGGGAAGCTAGCGCATGCTAGCTTTCCATCTTTCACAAGGAGGAGTGCATCTCGGACAACATCATCCCACCCTGGGGGAAATCTAGTGCTAGCTTTTGCTCTTTCACAAGCAAGAGCTCATCTCAAACAACATCATCCCACTGGTGGGGAAATCTAGTGCATGCTAACTTTCCCTCTTGCACAAGCACAAGCTCATCTCGAACAACATTATCCCACTTTGGGGGAAATCTAGCGCCCGCTAACTTTCCCTTTTTCACAATCACGAGCTCATCTTGGACAACATCATTCCACCATGGGGGAAAGCTAGCATGTGCTAGCTTTTCCCTCTTGCACAAGCACGAGCTCATCTCGGAAAAAATCATCCCACCGTGGGGAAATCTATCACATGTTAGTTTTCCCTCTTGCACAAGCAGGAGGGCATCTCAACAACATCATCCCATTGTTTGGGAAAGCTAGAGTGTGATAGATTTCCCTACAACCTAGCTTTCCCTCTTGCACAAGAAGGAGCTCATCTCAAACAACATCATCCCATAGTGGGGGAAAGTTAGCGCGTGCTTTCTTTCCCACTTTCACAAGCACAAGCTCATCTCGAACAACATCATCCCACCATCGGGGAAAGCTAGCATGTGCTATATTTCCCCCTTGCACAAGCACGAGCTCATCTCGGACAACATCATCCCATCATGGGGGAAAGCTAGTGCGTTCTATATTTCCCACTTGCACAAGTACGAGCTCATCTCAAACAAACATTATCCCACCATGGGGGAAAGCTAGCACATGCTAGCTTTCCCTCTTGCACAAGAGCAAGCCTTCCCTCTTGCACAAGCAGGAGTGCATCCCAAACACCATGGGGGAAAGCTAGCATGTGCTAGTTTTCCCTCTTGCACAATCATGAGCTCATCTCGGACAACATCATCCTACTGTGGGGGAAAGCTAGCATGTGCTAGTTTTCCCTCTTGCACAAGCACAAGCTCATCTCAGACAACATCATCCCATTGTGGGGTAAATCTAGTGTGTGCTAGCTTTCCCTCTTGCACAAGAAGGAGTGCATCCCAAACAACATCATCCCATCGTTGGGGAAATATAGCATGTGATAGATTTCCCTACATGCTAGCTTTCCCTCTTGCAAAAGAAAGAGCTCATCTCAGAAAACATCATCCCATAGTGGGGAAAAGCAAGCGCGTGTTGGATTTTCCTCTTGCACAAGCACAAGCTCATCTCGAACAACATCATCCCACCATCAAGGAAAGCTAGCATGTGCTAGATTTATCCCTTGCACAAGCACGCGATCATATCGGACAACATCATCCCATCATGGGGGAAAGCTAATGCATGCTAGCTTTCCCACTTGCACAAGCATGAGCTCATCTAGAACAACATCATCCCACCATGGGGGAAAGATAGTTCATGCTATGTTCAACTCTTGCACAAGGACGAGCTCATCTCGGACAACATCATTCTCTCTTGCACAAGCACGAGCTCATCTCAGACAACATCATCCCACCATGGGGGAAATATAACGTGTACTAGATTTCTATCTTGCACAAGCACAAGCTCATCTAGGACAACATCGTCCCAATGTGGGGGAAAGCTAGCGTGTGCTAGATTTCCCTCTTGCACAAGTAGGAGCGCATATCTAACAACATCATCCAAATGGTGGGAAAGCTAGTGCATGCTAGCTTTCCATCTTGCACAAGGAGGAGTGCATCTCTAACAACATCATCCCACTGTGGGGGAAAGCTAGTGCTAGCTTTTCCTCTTGCACAAGAAGGAGCACATCTCTAACAACGTCATCCCACTGGTGGGGAAAGCTAGTGCGTGCTAACTTTCCCTCTTGCACAAGCACGAGCTCATCTCGAACAACATCATCCCACTTTGGGGGAAATCTAGCATGTGCTAACTTTCCCTCTTGCACAAGCATGATCTCATCTTGGACAACATCATTCCATGATGGGGGAAAGCTAGAATGTGATAGCTTTTCCCTCTTGCACAAGCACAAGCTCATCTCGAAAAAAATCATCCCATCGTGGGGAAATCTATCACGTGTTATTTTTCCCTCTTGCACAAGCAGAAGTGCATCTCAAGAAACATCATCCCATCATTGGGGAAAGCTAGCATGTGATATCTTTCCCTACATGCTAGTTTTCCCTCTTGCACAAGAAGGAGCTCATCTCGGACAACAACATCCCACTATGGGGGAAATCTAGTGCATGCTAGTTTTCCCTCTTGCACAAGCGCGAGCTCATCTCAGACAACATCATCCCAACGTGAGGGAAAGCTAGCATGTGCTAGCTTTCCATCTTGCACAAGCGCGAGCTCATCTAGGACAACATCATCCCACCGTGGAGGAAAGCTAGCACGTGCTAGCTTTCCCTCTTGCACAAGTCTGAGCTCTTCTCGGACAACAACATCCCACTGTGGGGGAAAGCTAGCACATGGTAGCTTTCCATCTTTCACAAGGATGAGCTCATCTCGAACAAACATCATCCCACCGTGGGGGAAAGCTAGCGCGTGTTAGATTTCCCTCTTGCAAAAGTACAACCTCATCTAGAACAACATAATCCTACCATGGGGGAAAGATAGCTCGTGCTAGGTTTAACTCTTGCACAAGGATGAGCTCATCTCATACAACATCATTCCCTCTTGCACAAGCACGAGCTCATCTCAGACAACATCATCCCACCATGGGGGAAAGCTAATGCGTACTAAATTTCTATCTTGCACAAGGACGAGCTCATCTAGGACAACATCATCCCAATGTGGGGGAAATATAGTGTGTGCTATATTTCCCTCTTGCACAAGTAGGAGTGCATCTCGAACAACATCGTCCCACTGGTGGGAAAGCTAGCACATGCTAGCTTTCCATCTTGTACAAGGAGGAGTGCATCTCGAAAAACATCATTCCACCGTGGGGGAAAGCTAGTGCTAGCTTTCCCTCTTGCACAAGCACAAGCGCATCTCAAACACCATGGGGGAAAGCTGGCACATGATAGATTTCCCTCTTATACAAGCACGAGCTCATCTTGGACAACATCATTCCACCATGGGGGAAAGCTAGCACATGCTAGTTTTTCCCTCTTGCACAAGCACGAGATCATCTCGAACAAAATCATCCCACCCTGGGGAAATCTATCACGTGTTAGTTTTACCTCTTGCACAAGTACAAGCTCATCTCGGACAACATCATCCCACCGTGGAGGAAATCTAGTGTCTGCTAGATTTCCCTATTGCACAAGAACAAGCTCATCTTGGATAAACATCATCCTACTGAGCAAGAAATATAGCATGTGCTAGCTTTCCCTCTTGCACAAGAATGAGCTCTTCTTGGACAACATCATCCCACCACAGAGGAAAGCTAGCGCTTGCCAGCTTTCCCTCTTGCACAAGAACAAGCTCATCTTGGACAACATGATCCCACCATGGGGGAAAGCTAGCACTCGCTACCTTTCCTTTTTGCACAAACACAAGTGCATTTTGTGAATCCATCAAAATCACCATTGAATAATTGAGCATGTGGATACTTTTTGCATCCATCAAAATTAGTGGATATTTTTTCATCCATCAAAATCACCATTGAATAATTGAGCATGTGCTTCCATTAAATGCGTAGATGTTGGTAACATGTTTATTTTAAAATATATTGATGTTTTGTTTCTTCCACGCTTTACTAATACTCTCACATATATCGTTGATAGATGTGAATCAAACTTCTACTTCAGAATTTCCAAGTTGTTGAGATTATGTTTCATTCTGGTTATTGTATACTTCAAAAGTATTATGTTAGCTCAATACTGTCATTTATACATTCATTGGGTGCTCATGGAAATAAAAGTTCATCATTGGTATGTTGTTGAATAGAGTATGGGATATGTGGTTGACAGTTTGGCATCGAAAAATTAACCCTTTGTTGTTCGCTGTAATTCATGGTTTTGTTGTGACCTTGTGTGGTCAGAAGACAAAGGCATGTTGTCACAACAACTCTCAGATTAGTCCCCCTAAGACCTTTGATATCTCAGAGTGATCTCAAGGATGACATCTTTACGATGCTGGTAATGTTGCTTCTACAGGTATGAAAATAGACCTTGAGAGATGCCATTTTTGCGGCTGCTGCAATTAGACAATGATCAACCATACCTATAACCATACATTTTATTCTTGTACAAATATCACCCAAATTTAGGCCTATGCACATGGGTCGTACACTTCCCCCAAGCTATCAAGGATATCTCAAAATGGGTATGCATTGAGGGTAGAAATTTTCGATACACGCTGAGAACAAGAAAACCCTTCTCAAGCATGAATAGTGCTAGATCAACGTGGTGCTATCTACCAATTCTATCATCTTCATGCGCAACTCCAAATTCTTTGAAAAGAACTCTCACAAAAATGTCAAAACAAGGTCTAAGAGTTTCAATGTTTTCTCGTCTTAACTTGAGATTTTCCATTTCCAAATCACACTATAACCACCTAATTAGAACATGCACCATGACAGGTAGACTGTCTCGTGATTGGTTTCTGATTTATGTTTGGAAAAAGAGAGAAGGTTCACTTAGGAACTTCTCGAACTCAATAAACAAAGTTCTTGATAGGGTATTATGAGTTAACAATCAGGATGCAAACAATGAAAGTAATGTTGTCATGTAGATCTGAAGTGTTGCACCAGTTATACCTTATCCAACTGAAATAAATAGTAGGCCAGAATTAGAAAAGTAAACTATTTGTTGGTGGAATTAATATGATTATGAAAGATTCCATGAATGAAGGATACAACCCAAATTTGTTCGTTTTATTGTCAATGGTTTTTGGTACAGGTGTGTTGTAGATATGCGCTATTACTCTTGTTAATGATTACACGGGAAAACCAAAAGAGCGGCTTTGTCATCAAAAAGAGATTTTTTTTTAATTTAACACATGACTGGATGATATCATTTAGGCTGTCATAGTGTAGAAATGGCATCCAATCACTAAATTAAAGAGTTGTTACAAACAACATGAACATATGTACTTGTGAAATTAGTCAAACAGTCTAATATCTGTCCATAATTAGAACATTCCTTCTACGCTATTGTTTGACAAACCAACTTCATATGTACTTATTATTTCTAGTAAAATAAATATTATTTTGAAATGACAAGAAAGCATGTGGAAGATAGGTTATAACATCTCTACTTATGGGTCAGATCTTATAACTTTCCAGTTCCATATAGTGAGAAGGATCTTGGCCTTTCGAAATACCAAGTTTGAAACTGGTTGGGGTACAACCTATGGGTTTCCTAAGGACTGCGCTCATTGCAACTCTGTATCACCGAGATTCCAGAATCATAGAAGACAGTGTTTATGCAACTAATTGCAGAAAGTCTTTGAGTGTATTTTTCTTTGAGAGGATCCAAATCTTTGAGGCGTATAGTTCCCATATGTTGAACCAACTGGTATTGATCCTATAATTATGTAGGGGATTTCATTCAATCTTTTTGTCAAACTGTTTGAGAATAAACACATATGCTCAAATTGTTGTTGCTATCAGACATATCAAGACTGGGCCCTTATTTTGAAATATTAAGCAAAATTTCCTACTGAAACATGGAAACGATATTCCCCTTACAAATCTGATTCTAAACTAATCATGTGAATACATACAAAGTGCCATGACAAAAAAAGAAAAGAGTTTCATTCCATGTTTTTGTCAAATAGTTTAGAGACATCCAAAAAAAATTAATGTTGTAGCTTATGTAACCAGATTTCAAGGTACCTACCACTGCTGATGTATGATATCATGAATTGTGAAGTGGTTCAGATGTACAAAGACGTAAAAAACTGGAAAAAGATTGGTAATATATGTTTCTGCTTCATTTAGGCAGTTCACATCCCCTTCGGTAAAGCAGCTTCTGATTATCTTCACAGCCACTAGTTGTTTGTCGGTAACAGTGCCTCGATACACAGTCTGGAAGGCCCCTTGACCAATGAGATTGGCCTGACTGAAATTGTTGGCCAACTATTGATCATTGCCCCTACCCGCCCACCTGTTAGGGCGGTTTGAGAATCCAAAAAGCACCATGGAGAATGTTGTCTTGAGCTTGGATGCTAACTCATCCACTCTGACGGAAGCTTATGCACTCCGTGCCTCAGAACGATTGACCTAGATAAGAAAATAGACCAATTAGAATAGTAGGGAATTGGGATCTCTACCAGCGGGGTTATCTGGAAGGAGAGAGTTAGGGTTAAATTGAAGGAGATGGAGGTTTTACTTGCATGCAGGCAAACTCCTTATCCTGGTGCTGACTGAGTAGAAAATCCCTTTAACCAATGCATTGATGCCCACATTGATGGTCGACCTGCGAGAGGCAAATCTACTTGAATTTTTATCTCAGCTGCAAAGCAGGGACCCTTCCTCAATGTGCGTACACTACTTGGTTTTTGAATCATGGCACCAAAAGGGTGTGGAAGATTTTATTATTGTTTTTTACCCTATTTTTAAATAAATGTTTTAACATGTGTTTTTATTTTTTTAATTTTTTTTTGTTATTTTTTTTTTAAATTTGTTATTAAAATATATAATAATTATTTAAAAATGTTATTTATTTAATTTTTTCAATTGTAGCCATAAAAATGTTTTATTTGGCATAGTGTTTTAAGAAAAAAAATCTTCCAAAAATCTAATGGTCACATATGCCTTGTAAATCACATCGTGGGATGGAGCCTTCATACTCTAGTTGCTAATGTTATTCCCACTTCTCTTTATCCATTTTGTCAATGTTAAATCTCTAGATCCAATAGACATGATATTCCATGAATATCCAGGCATTTATAGCTGCAAGAATTACTATTGGATCATTTCTTTCTCTCTGCAAACTATGTAGTTGTTGGGCCTTAGGGTTGCCCTTAAGAGGTCTAGTTCCAATTTATGAACTATTTATGTTTGTAACCATTAATTGGTAATTTCTCTTGTTTGAAAGGAAAAATTCAAATTATAAGTGTATAAAAAAAAACATAAATCTTTTTCTTACCTATAAGGCCCAATCTAGCCTCCTTTAACCCCTCCTTCACTTATGACATTCTCTCTTTTGTATAACCTTTTGATGCATCCATATGTGTTGATCAGTCACCACACCTTGTCCTATATGACCTTGTATTGCTCCATTGGATGCACCGTGACTTGGATATTCCATGTGTGCACTTGCCCCCAAATCTCGATCCTTCTAAACTACAAATCCATGTACTTATACTCTCTCGTGACCAATTACTAGTATGGTTATTGTACAATGTCCTCTACCTAAGCCTCTAACATATTCAATTTCTACTACCTCATTGTTTATTCCTAATACTGGTCACTTGAGTCATATCCTAGTAGTTGTACATAATGCCACTATATCTCAACTCTCGAAGCCCTACTATTGAGTGATAGGAAATGTTCCTACACCAATGCATGTAGAACTAATGTGTATCTCAATCCACTACCTCCACCCTATTGCAATTATGACAATTTCTCATCTATTCAGGTGAGTATGAACTCGCCCCAATCATACCTCCTTCCTCTCAACCATCCCTTCTCTATTTGGTATGTATCCATTGACATTTTTCCTATAATTTGGTTCCTTTGGTCAACACCATGCCTTATGGATGAGTGTGACTCCATTTCTACCCATACTAGTCATCCTAATTATGCTAACATTCTTTGGTGGGGAGTTGTCTTGTTGTCGAATGTGCTCTCCTTCACCCCTTCCTTTCTCCTCTTCTAGATTAATTGACCTCTTAAGAAATATTGTAGTCTTCATACTATCTTTCATCTAGGTTAGGTTTATTTATTTATTCCTTAAGCTTCCCAAGCATACATGTAGACAATAGAATGGAATCAGTGAATATTTAATGAAATCACTGCTAATGTGACTAACAATACACCTAATTAAAGCCTTAAGGATTGAGATAAAATAAAAAATATTTTAGTAGATTGAAAAGTGATGAAACTTCCACAAGAAATTGACACACTTTGATGAATATCGTTGCAATGCCTATAATTTTCTCACGATGCAAATGTTGAAGTTACCCATGACATCAAAGGTGGAGTTGCTATCACTATCATTGAATTGGAACAAATTCTCTGGTAGTCCTCACTCTATAATCAACACACTATATATCCAAATAAAGACAAGGAACACTTCTTCCATTCATATATATGAGTCAATGACCAACCTCTTTTCTTCATTGATAATGGTAGACAAATGAACCTAGTAGCAAATAAAATGGTCAACAATATCAATTTAACCACTGCACCACACCCGTAACCATACAACCTTGTTTGCACCAATGATAGAGACTATATATGATACACCAATGCATACTATTGAAGTTATAAATCATGAATCAATATTGTTTCCTTAAGCGGTATCATAACCAAATTCCATGATGCAAATAGATTCTCAAGATCTAAAATCTGGGTCTTCATTGAGAATCATCAAATTGCACTCAAACTAATTTTACAGGTACATCAGTCGATAATTTTAGTTTCAAAATACTATTGAATTTTGGTTAAAGGCTAAAAGTGGAAAGATTGAGGTTTTTGTTAACTACTTAGCATGGAAAGCATGTGAATTCCCTCTTTTCACTACATAATCCCCTCCATTTGTTTTGCTAACCATATTAGAGCATCATTTCATCCTTGATTTTTGTGGAGTTTGTCATTAGGGATTTTTTAAAAACACTCCACTCACTTTACAGGTTCCCTTGTAGGCCCATGTCTAGTTCTATGATCCACCCTATGTCTTTGGGATTTGCAAGGGAACAAAATTTGACAAGAGGAAGTGCTTCCTTCTTCTTCTTTCCTTTCCATCAAAACTAAAACACTTATTTATGATCTTGTTGAGAAAGGCCTTTGGGATGTAGGAAAGGGAGTGCCAATAGACAAGTGTAGCTTTCAATACAAATTTTACCCTAACCAATCTGCTTCCTAAAGAGATCCATTTGTTGTGCCAATGTTTGATCCTCCTTTATATTTGTTGTAGAGCCACCGCTAGTCTTTCACAATGTAGTTGTTAGGATTCAACTCAAACCCCGTGTATAACCCTATTAAATCTTAACAATTATAACCCATATTCATTATAGACCCTAACCCCCATTCATTATAAACCATAACCCTAACCCTTAATCCTTACAACTATTAACATCTATAACCCCTTACACCTAATGTGATTAATATATATCATACATTTCTAAATGATATAACCTTTAACCATTTGAACTCCTTTAACCCATAAGACTTATAACACCTATCATCCCTGTCACCCCTAACCATTATAACAATCAATACCTAACTAACTAGTTTTATAGATCCCCATCATCTAGAGTTATAGTCAACTTTGAATATTGGATTGAGTTATAGTGTGGTGTAGTGGTTAAATTGAGATTTTTGACCATTTCCTTTGCTGATATGTTCATTTGCTTGCTATTATCAATGAAGTGAAGACATTGGTCATTGACCCATATCTATGAATGGAAGTGTTCCTTCTCTTCATTTGTATATATATAGTGTGTTGATTATACAGTGAAGACTATGGGAAAATGTGTTCAAATTCAATGATGGTGATAGCAACTCCACCTTTGATGTAATGGGTAACTTTAACATTTGCATCGTGAGAAAATTATAGTCACTGCAATGATCTTCATCGTAGTGTGTAGATGTCTTATGGAAGTTTCATGACTTTTCAATCTGCTAAAATCTTTTTTATTTTTTCTTAATCCTTAAGGCTCTAATTAGGTGAATTGTTAGGCACGTTAGCAGTGATTTCATTAAATATGCATTGATTCCATTCTATTGCCTACATGTATGCTTGGGAAGATTAAAGAATAAATAGGTACACCTAACCTAGATGAAAGATAGTATGAAGACTACAAGATGGTCTTTCTGATCAGAAATGGAAGACATATTTTCATTCTTATTCAAATCATCCATACTCTATCTCTGCTCAATAGATTTTGGGCAAATCTTAGCAGTAGATTTAATGCTTCAGTGCCGAAGCCAACCTTTTGCACCATGTCATCATTTCTTTGCTTCTTCCAGATGCTTGGGTTGAATATATTTACATGGATTGATTTCGCATGAGCATCATTCAAGGCATTTTTATGATTGTCTAAGCCTTCCACATATCTCTGAGTCTCGAGTCTCTGGATTTACTAAATGCTCAGAAATTCCATGCCCTTGACAAGGAATTAGTCTAGAAAATGAATCAACTGAAGGGGAATCCCCTCTATTTTTTTACTTTCTTTGCAAAAGAGTCATGAACAATACTCAATGTATCTCTTGAAATTTCTTCCATTTGAACTTGAAGATGGTCCTTCTGATTAAAAATGGAAGACATATTTTTGTTCTTATTCAAATCATCCATACTCTGTCTTTTCTCAATAGATTTTGGGAAAATATTAGCAGTATCTTTAATGCTTTTGTATCGAAGCCAACCTGTCTCCATTGGTATAGATTTACTGCATTTATCTAGATCTACAACACTGTTAGATATAGTGACTTTATGGTCGTTGGAGCCATCCTGAGTAGTTTTTTCAGTTGAAAGTACATATAAGCAGTTACCATCAATATCTTGAACCTGTTTGACTTGATCTTCAATGCTTGATTTGCTAGCAAGTTTAGAGGGCTTGTTGAATTGTTTGGTAGAATCTGTCGAACTACCATTCAATGCAAGATTTTTCAATTCAGAGAAAAATTCTGAAAGTTGTGCCATGAATTATTTTCCTGCAATTTTGTCGAAGAGGTTTCTTGCAGAAAATGTATGGTGAACAATGCAAAACCAGATTTGGTAGCCATAATTTTAGGATCATCTGTAGTAATTATATTCGTCGATGGCTTGGGGATTTGAGAATAACTACTCACATTGTGAAATGTTTTCTTTCTATCACCTCTTTTCTCATTTCTTACAGAAGTTGCAATGGGGCTGCTAGTACTGGAAGTACTCAAATTATGAATTGTTTTCTTTGCAACTCCTTTATTCCCAAGATTTATAGGGATGTTTTTCTTGCTAGCTTTTACAACCGTAGATGTTGTATTTTTATTACTCTATAACTTGGGGGTTCTTCCATTGGTTGCTACTGCAGAAGCACTATGTGGACGATTAGGATTTTCCTTTTCAGAATGTTCACGACATTTGAAAGTTGGAAATTGAAGCTTGTTTCTATCCAATGGATATGTCTTCTTGACATTTACTAATGCATTTTCCTTCACCATCAACTCATACAATGAAGTAACTTAGGTTGATAATGGACCCATATTTTTCCAGCCATTCAGAGCACTTGCAGTCTTGTTTCCCTATGGACTAGTGGTTACAATAGAAGAATAATTCATTAATCTGGATTGTCTCATCTTGGAATTTGTTGTAGTTATATTGTTGCACATGAAGATGACAGACTTGGTAGAAAGAACCACATTGATCTAACACAATTCATGCTTGAAAAGGGTTTTCTTGTTTTCAGCCTGTATCATGATTTTTCTCCCCTCAATGCTTACTCATTTTGAGATATCCTTGATATCTTGGGGAAAGTGTATGACCCATGTGCATAGGCCTAAATTTGGGTGATATTTGTACAAGAATAGGACATGTGGTTGTGGGCATGGTTGATCACTGTCTAATTGTAGCACCTGTGTAAATGACATCTCTCAATATCTATTTTCATACCTGTAGAAGCAACATTACCAACATCGTAAGGATGCCATCCCTGAGATCACTTTGAGATATTAAAGGTATTGGGTGACTAATATTAGCGTTGTTGCAACAACACGTCTTGTCTTAGGGGGACTAATCTCAACTATAGAGAGCAATAAACAACAATGAGATTGTCGATTAGATGGAGATGAAACATCTTGCAAAAATGACTAGAAACTATCAATGTAGAGAGTAATGCTTCAAATGGAATATTTTGCTCAAGTTTTTAAGGTTTATTTCATTATATATTATTATTAAAAAATTATAAATAATTATTAAAAAAATAACAAAATAAAATTATTATATATTTTAATAACATAACAAAATAAAATTATTATATATTTTAATAACAAAGTTAAAATATATCAAAAAAAAAAAAAAAATGGAAACCCAGTGTGCTAACATAGAGGAAGGATCGTTGCTTAGCAGCTGGGATAAAAATGCAAGTAGATATGCCTCTTACAGGTCGACCATCAATGTGGGCATCAATGCATTGGTTAAAGGGATTTTCTGCTCAGTCAGCGCTAGGATAAGGAGGTTGCCTGCATGCAAGTAAAACCTCCATCTCCTTCGACTCAACCCTAACTCTCTCCTTCCAGCTAACCCCGCTACTGGAGATCCCAATGCCCTACTATTCTAACTGGTCTATTTGCATATCTAGGTTAATCGTTCTGAGGCATGGAGTGCATAAGCTTCCGTCAGAGTGGATGAGTTAGCATCCAAGCCCAAGACAACATTCTCCATGGTGTGTTTTGGATTCTCAACCGGGAGGGCGCGGGCGACGATTCTCCATGATGTTTTTTGGATTCTCAACAGGAAGGTGGGCAGGTAGGGGCAATGATCAATAGTTGGACCACAGTTTCAATCAGGCCAATCTCATTGGTCAGGAGGCCTTTTGGACTGTGTATAGGGGCACTCTTATTTGTTAGTGATAAAAAAATGCACTAGCATTTTTTAAAGAATGATGTCTAATATTGTAGGGAACTTTTGATTACGTTCCTGAGCTCCAAATGCAGATTTGAAAGAACCATTGGAAAGCTTAGGATTTCTAGATGTCAATCGACTATTCAAGCATGTAAAATGAACTCTCCACGACTGAGAAATTTGATTTTAAAAAAATATACGCTTTCACCAGCTAACTCATCTTGAACTTTGCTAGTTAGCTAGTGAAAGCTCTGCTTTTCACCAGCTAAGGAGCATATTTTTAGGTAAATAAGATGGTGAAAGCCTGTCATGGCCAGAAGGATCGAAGTTTTTCCCAGATCGGGATTTTTTGAGTTTGAATGGTTTGAAACCACTTCAAATGGACAGTTGTTGAATTATCAAGTCTGATTCAATGGTTATTTTTGATGGATAAGGGAAAGAAGAGGTGTTTCAATCGATTTTGGTATCTTTTTCAAAGGTAGAAAATCAGGGTTTTTGCACACTTCACCAAATTCGAATTTTATCTTTGGAGGACCAAATCAGACAACCTTGGGAGGTTAAAACTGCACTTCATCAACAATATACTACTCTTAGAGATCATTAGATATGATATTTTCCTATTTTGTTTTGATTTTCCATTTTTAGTATTCTAGATCCATTTTTATAGGATCTCATCGTACACTTGTTGTATCTATTTTGATTTAACTATTTTTAGCAAATTTGATCCATCTTTCAAGGATCTAGATTTCATCTTGTAAGGCTATAAAGCCAAATACATTTGGAGCACCAAGGGGTTCAATCGAAGAGACATTTTCTAGCCATTGAACTTGACTTCTTATTCTGATAATAGAATCACATTCCTCTTTTGTTTTCAATATCAGATTCTTTCATATATTTCATGATTCTACACTTTATTCCAGTTTAGTTTAGCTTTTAAGAACTATCATCTTCTTATTAAGCTCATAAACTTGGATTAAAGAATTTCTTGTTGTCTTGTATGACCCTGCATATGGTTGTATTTGGTTATCTGGACTAGTATTCTTCATCCCCTTTTTTCAACTCTGTTGTCTGATTATTGTTCTCTAAAAGCACTGTTTTATTCAGATATAGGATGAGTGGTTACTTTCATTAGATATTGAGTTATCTTATTGTTCCAAGCATACAAATCTACCATATTATTAAGTTACCAAGCATTCTTAGCCTACAACCCTAAGGAGTTTCTTGGAGTGATAACAAATTAGCGCCATTGCTGGGGAGAGGAGATTGAAGCTTAGCTTCCTTGGGAGACGACAATATCCAACTTTGATGATAGACAAAGTCTGGAAATTATTTGGTTGTAATCATCTATCTGGCGACTCCATGAAGGATGAATTCGGTGGTGACTCCACTATTTTGAAATCCGTTGGCGACCCCACTGGTATGAAATGAAAAAGATCTTATCTAAGAGGTATGTGTTCTGTGATTTTTCAAAAATTGTTGGTTTCCCTAACCCAGTGCCTAGCAGAGATGAATGGGAACACAACCTTCCCAGATTTCGAGGAGAAGAATGGGAAGTGCCAGCTGAACACTTGTTGGATTTTCATGATTTTATTCATCGACTTGAAATTGTACATGAGGATGTTCAGATCCGACTCTTCTTTTTCTCATTAGAGGGAATTGCTCGTGAATGGTATCGGTCTCTTCCTAATGCAAGTGTTAGTTCTTTGACAGATTTCCATTCAACCTTCAATTCCTTTTGTAAAGATTATTTTCCAGTTGAATATCTTTTTGAAGGATGTTGTGAAGAGTTTTCATCATTTCATAAATATTTATTTGTTGAAGAAGACATCTACCATGTAGGACAAGAGGTGTCGAAGGATAACAGTGACATATCTGACATCATATCAAATGTGTCTGTTGTTTTGAATATTGATCAAAATCAACATGTCTCTTTTGGATGTATTGATGTCGAAGAACCAATGCATATATCAGCAGGAGAAAGTAATAGATCAACATATTTCAAATCTGTGGAAAATACTATGAGCAGCCCTCAGCTTTCAGATTTGCAGACACAGGAAAATTATAGAAGACATGAAGACTTGAAAGGTGATGAGCATATTGACCAATCAATAAGTGAAAGTATTTCATCTGCAGTATATGTTGAAGACAACCCACATTTTCCAGATTTGCAGACAAAGGCGGTTTGTAGCAGACATGAAGAGGAAGATGATAAGAAGAAGGGTCCATATCTCAAGCAACCTACATTCAACAGTGATATTAGTAAAAGCAGCCTTGAACATATTTTCAATTTACAATTGGATCAGTAGTCCAAAGAGGTATTTCTTTGTGAATTTGATGACCCTTTTGCTGACTATTTGGAGTCTATGAGCAGCATAAATCCAAAAATATTTTTGTCAGATGAAGGTCAGTCTTGTCATCTTTTCAAATTGCATTACCACAATCTATGGTTTCTTTTATCTTTTGGGAAAAGATCAAACATGATATTATCAAGTCAATTACTTTCTTGGCTTCTTTGGAAATTTAGTTTTACTTGATCAATCTGCCTCTACTGGTTAGTGTAGGGATTGATAGAAGAATAAGCTCTTTCTTTGAGCAGGTAGATTACTTTTAGTTTTCTTAATTAGGAAAAGAGACTCCCTTTTCACGTTGAATGGCTTGATCTGGATCATCCCTCCATGTTGTAGCTACTCAGTCAGCCTCGAGTCATCCATAAATCTCTCAGGTGTTTATTGCAGATTCAGAGAAATTTGATTTTTTTCCCAATGCAGTTTTTCTAGGTTTTCACCAACTTATTGGTTTTGAAATCTGCTAGTTAGATGTTGAAAGCTTTCCTTTTCACCAGCTAAAGGGGTGAATTCAGAGAAAATTAGTTGGTGAAACCTGTTACATGGCAACAAGGTTGTATTTTTTCCCAGATTTTACTTTTTCTCAACCAAATCTTTCAAGGTTGGTTTCTAAAGATGCAGAGAACCTTGGAGATCAGTCACAAAGATCAGAAGGTTTTGAGATCTGGTTCATCTAGATGCACAATAAAAAATAGGAATCATGAAAGCCATTTCAGATAAGCATCAGGTAGCAGTCTTTCTTTGGAAAGGTGGGTTTTGGAGTGAATGGTTGAAAACTTCCCATTTGTCTTATGCTGACATTAGTACCAGGTATAATTACCAAGGAGAAATGGATGCTCTAGAAGAGAAGCGAGGGAGCAGAAAACTAGAGGCTGATAACATTGAATACTTAAGTTGTTTACAGAGGCAGACATCTTCTGTTGATCATTTGAAAGGAAAAAATGCATTATTTGTTGAAAGAAGCAAGATTGTTACATCTTCCATGATATTTTCAGAGAATTCCAGTATATCATTCGCATTAGTATATGGCTTTTGTAGTGGTAAGATAAAACTTTAAAAGATGGAATGGTCCAAATCTTTATGTTAAAGAAGGTGGATTACAACAGAAAATTGGTGTAAATGTGGCTTTACAGTATTTTACAAGCCACACAGGTCCTATACTCTATCTGACAACACATAATATGGTGGTTACTGCAAAGGAGCACAGAGTAGACAAGTATTGGTATTAGGCAGTACGGATTGTACTATTTATATGCGGGATTTGGAGGGTGGAAGTGTGCTTTCATTAACTATAGAAGGTTCCTGAGAATGGAAATCAAGATGCATTATCGTTAGCTTTAAAGTTCATGACAAAATCCTTTCAGAGATGATAAATCTATGTAAAATGTTATCACATGCATGCAATCTAAGTGACCTATTTACACCAAAGAATATGCTTCTTTTCTTCCTGCAATGAAGGAAACATCCTTTTGTTGTCCTCGAGTTCATTCCATTTGGAAATTTCTAGTAGATATTTTGTTTGTAGATATGACAGTGGCTCAAGAATGATAGGTTGTTGTAAATTTGCAGGGAGATAAATCAAAAGAACACTGAGTTCTTGGTGAAACAACAATTTTGAATATGAAAGGTTTCTTTTTGGCCAAAGACAGAGATTTCACCAGCGCAAAGGGAAAAATTATAACCAGTTAACTGGTGAAAAGCAGAACTTTCACCGGCTAACTAGCAAATCGTAAGGTGAATTAGCTGGTGAAACTACAGAAAGATTTTTTTGGAAAATTAAGCTGGAGCAAAACGATTTTGGAGTATTTGAAAAGGTATGGGAGCATCAAATGATTAACCACCAAATCAAGAAAAACTTAGAATCAAATATTCGTGGAAGATCCTCAGACTAAAGAGGTCGCAAAGGAGGCATCTGATATGGTCTTAGAAGATGACATTTTCAGTTCAATAGTTGTAGTTGTTACTGAAGGTCATTCCATTTTACAACAACATGAAGGTTTTAATTTGGTACACAATATCCTCAAATATTGGTGAAGTTGCTTCAATATTTCTAATGGCAGCTCTAGTAGGAGATGGTCATACACTTGTAAGTTTTCCCCAACTTAGGACATGAGACCAATGTTCCTCTTGGGAAGGGTTTTAGGTGTCTCTTTTCAAAGAAAGATCACATGTTTTCTCCTTCGAAGCCAATCCATGTGATTACTTCTCAACTGGCAAAGTTAAAGCTATAACCCTTAATTATTCATTAACAAGGTTTTGAGCCATGGGCTTATAGGAGGAAGAAGATCTCTGATATCCATATTCATCATGGCTAGGCAACCAAGATCCAGATTTGTGGCAATATATATTGGGTTTTGGTACATTTTATTTCAGAGGACCTAGGTGGCTGGCTCAGTCTTCTAATTCAATATGGATCAGTTATCTTCTGAAAATCTTCTTCCAGAGTCCTTTCAGGGAAATGACATGAATGAACAACTTGCATTGATATGGAGATCGAAACAGAGATGGGCATTGGTTCACAAGGTGCAATGATGCTCTTCGAAGAAACCGAGTAGGGTGAAGTGTTTGATTCAATACAGCAGGGCATCTCAAGACAAATTCTTTGTATCTGAAGCTGCTGGAAAATGAAAAGTCAAAGACCTCAAACTGTCTGCAATACTCTCATTTCAAGGTTGAAGTTATCCTGGAATTTTCAAAACCATGGTTACATATCTCACCATCCTTCTTATGTTCAACACTTTTCTTCTTAATGAAGATATTGCCACAACATATGCCATGTCAATGTGCAAACAACATTTAAAGGGGAGTTTGAAGTAGACATGCTACAGATAAAGAAGATTGGGAAAGACAACAACAAACTTTGGAAAATAGTCAGATGATAAATTGTAAAGGATGAATGACTCCATGACCAATACTAAAGGCACAAGGTCTGCCAGGTTCTTGGAGACCTCGCAGGGAGGTATCCATCCCAGTTGGAGCCAGTTGTTAGCGATAAAAAATGCACTGGCATTTTTTAAAGAATGATGCCTAATATTCCAAGGAACTTTTGATTACCTTCCCAAGCTCCAAATGAAGACTTGAAAGAACCATGGGAAAGCTTAGGATTTCTAGATGTCAATCGAATATTCAAGCATGTAAAATAGACTCTCCACGACTAAGAAATTTGATTTTAAACAAATATGCTCTTTCACCAGCTAACTCGTCTTGAACTTTGCTAGTTAGTTGGTGAAAGCTTTGCTTTTCACCAGCTAAGGAGCGGATTTTTAGGTAAATAAGATGGTGAAATCCTGTCACGGCCAGAATGATCGAATTTTTTCCCAGATCGGGATTTTTTCCCAGATCGGGATTTTTTGAGTTTGAATGGTTTGAAACCACTTCAAATGGACAGTTGTTGAATTATCAAGTTTGATTCAATGGTTATTTTTTATGGATAAGGGAAAGAAGAGGTGTTTCAATTGATTTTGGTATCTTTTTCAAAGGTAGAAAATCAGGGTTTTTGCACACTTCACCAAATTCAAATTTTATCTTTGGAGGACCAAATCAAACAGCCTTGGGAAGTTACAACTGCACTTCATCAACAATCTACTACTCTTAGAGATCATTAGATAGGATCCTTTCCTATTTTGTTTTGATTTTCCATTTTTATTATTCTAGATCCATTTTTATAGGATCTCATCCTACACTTGTTGTATCTATTTTGATTTAACTATTTTTAGCAAATCTGATCCATCTTTCAAGGATCTATATTTAATCTTGTAAGGCTATAAATCCAAAGACATTTGGAGCACCAAGGGGTTCAATCGAAGAGACATTTTCTACCCTTTGAACTTGACTTCTTATTCTGATAATAGAATCACATTCCTCTTTTGTTTTCAATATCAGATTCTTTCATATATTTCATGATTCTACACTTTATTCCAGTTTAGTTTAGCTTTTAAGAACCGTCATCTTCTTATTAATCTCATAAAATTAGATTAAAGAATTTCTTGATTTCTTGTATGACCCTGCATATGGTTGTATTTGGTTATCTGGACTAGTATTCTTCATCCCCTTTTTTCAACTCTGTTGTTTGATTATTGTTCTCTAAAAGAACTGTTTTATTCAGATACAGGATGAGTGGTTACTTTCATTAGCTATTGAGTTATCTTATTGTTCCAAGCATACAAATATACCATATTCTTAAGTTACCAATCATTCTTAGCCTACAACCCTAAGGAGTTTCTTGGAGTGATAACATTATTGACATAAAAATGGTGGCCGTGAAGATAATCAGAAGATGCTTTACCAAAGGGGATGTGAAATGCCTAAATGAAGCATAAATAGAGATTAACAATCGATTTCCAGTTTCTTATGTCTTTGTACATCTGAACCACTTCAGAATTCATGATATCATACATCGATAGTGATAGGTACCTTGAAATCTGGTTACATAAGCTACAACATCATTTTTTTTTGGATGTCTCCAAACTATTTGACAAAAACATGGAATGAAACTCTTTGATTTTTTTGTCATGGAACTTTGTATGTATTCACATGATTAGTTTAGAATCCGATTTGTTAGGGGAATATTGTTTCCATGTTTTAGTAGGAAATTTTCGTTAATATTTCAAAATAAGGGCTCAGTCTTGATATGATATGTATGATAGCAACAAAAAATTGAGCATATGTGTTAATTCTCAAACAGTTTGACAAAAGATTGAATGAAATCACCTACATGATTATAGGCTCAATACCAGTTGATTCAACATATGTGAAGTATACAAATGGAGGATATGGATCCACTCAAACAAGAATTGATACCCAATCTGCGCCTGGGGGATCTGTTACTTGGTTTCAATCTTTATCCAAAAATGGAACTATGAGCTAAAGAAAAAAAACTATTTCAAAAATAGATTCGGAAAAGGATTTCCACAATAATGGATTTACACTTCACAAATAACTTTCAATTTAATCCAAACAACTCCTTATAAAACATTTTCATAAACCAATTCCAAAACATATTCATAAACCAAAAAAAAAGCAAGGTTGTCAAGCACAAATCCTGGTCGACTTCTGCTCCCATAAAGTTGGTTAAAAATACGGGAGCAAAATACACTCGAAGACTTTTTGCAATTAGTTGCATAAACATTGTCTTCTATGATTCTAGAATTTCGGTGATACAGAGTTGCAACGAGTGCAGTCCTCAAGAAACCCCCAGGTTATACCCCAACCAGTTTCAAACTTGGTATTTCGAAAGGCCAAGATCTTTCTCACTATATGGAGATGGAAAGTTATGAGCTCCCGCCCATAAGTAGATATGCTCTAACCCATCTTCCACATGCTTGTTTTTCGTTTCAAAATTATTTATTTTACTAGCAATAATAAGTACATCTGAAGTTGGTTTGTCAAACCATAGCATAGACAAATTTTTCTAATTTTGGCCGGATATTAGACTATTTGACTCATTTCACAAATGCATATGTTCATGTTCTTTGTAACAACTATCAAATTTAGTGATTGGATTCCATTTCTACACTGTGACAACCTAAATGATATCATCCAGTTGTTTGTTAAATTCAAAAAATTTCTCTTTTTGATGACAAAGCCACTCTTTTCATTTTCCCACGTAATCATTAACAAGACTAATAGAGCATAGCTACAACACACCTATACCAAAAACCATTGATAGTAAAATGAATGAATCTGGGTTGCATCCTTCATTCCTGGAACCTTTCGCAATCATATTTATTCCACCAACAAATAGTTTACTTTTGTGACTCTGGCCTACTATTTATTTTAGTTGGATAAGGTATAATTGGTGCAACACGTCATATCTACATGACAACATTACTTCCATTGTTTGCATCCTGATTGTTAACTCATAATAGCCTATCAAGAGCTCTGTTTATTGAGTTCGAGAAGTGCCTAAGTGAACCTTCTCTCTTTGTACAAACATAAATCAGAAACCAATCAAGAGACAGTCTACTTGTCATGGTGCATGTTCTAATTAGGTGGTTATAGTGTGATTTGGAAATGGCAAATCTCAAGTTAAGACGAGAAAGCATAGAAACTTTTAGACCTAGTTTTGACATTTCTGTGAGAGTTATTTTCAAAGAATTTGGTGGTGCAAGAAGTGCGGATTGTATTTCCTCTTTCAACCCCTTCAAAGAGTTATTTTCAAAGAATTTGGAGCTGCACATGAAGATGATAGACTTGGTATATAGCACCACATTGATCTGACACAATTCGTGCTTGAGAAGGGTTTTCTTGTTCTTAGTGTGCATCATAAATTTTCTACCTTGAATACATACCCATTTTGATATATCCTTGATAGCTTGGGGAAAGTGTACGACCCATGTGCAGAAGCCTAAATTTGGGTGATATTTTTACAAGAATAGGATGTGTGTTTATGGGTATGGTTGATCACTGTCTAATTGCAACAACTGCAAAAATGTCATCTCTCAAGGTGTATTTTCAGACCTGTAGAGGCAACATTACCATCATCATAAATATTCCATCCCTAATATCACTCTGAGATATCAAAGGTCTTAGGGGGACTAGTCTGAGAGTTGTTGTGACAACATGCCTTTGTTTTCTGACCACACAAGGTCACAACAAAACCATGAATTACAGAGAACAACAATGGGTTAATTTTTCGATGACAAACTCTCAACCACATATCCCATACTCAATAAAACAACATACCAGTGATGAAATGTTATTTCGATGAGAACCCAACGAATCTATAAATGACAGTATTGAGCTAACATAATACTTGTGAAGTATACGATAACCAGAAGGAAACATAATCTCAACAACTTGGAAATTCTGAAGTAGAAGTTTGATTCACATCTATCAACAATGTTTGTGAGAGTATTAGCAAAATGTGGAAGAAACAAAACATCAAGATATTTTAAAATAAGCATCTTACCAACATCTATGCACTTAATGGAAATTATTCAATGGTGATTTTGATGGATGCAAAAATATCCACTGACAATCCACACGAGTACTCCATGTTAATAACATAGGTCAATGACAATAGTAATATTCAACAACAAATATATTTGCATTTCCAAAACAGGTTTTCTTAAATATGAATACATCTGTTGCAAAGTTTTATAGGTAAATTTTTCACATCTAGAAACTAAAACTTCGATTATGCTTAATGGAAAGAAGTCTCTCAAAAATTGTCAAACTGTGTATAGAAAGATAACAAAGGATAAACAAAGTATTTGAATGGCAAATTAAGTGTAATGGGGGAAAGCCTCTTATTATGTTCCCTATCAAATACCCATGCTCATCATCTCGATCAAATAAAGTCTAGTAAAGAGCTCTTGGATTCCTTAGAAACACTGGTTGGTAGGAAGGAATATAACACAATTTTTTTTGTGAACAAAGCTCTTTGATCTAAAAATGTCAAATAACTAAAATATGTTGGAGCACAAACAATTTGAGGTCAATTTGAGAACATTGTTATCATAGTTAGGAAAAGTTTGAGTCAATTAGAGGATGGATATGTAACTTACGATGTACTATTAAAAGGTTTTCCCCTAAATATAGTGTATTATTTACATTTAGGCAAATATTTAACACAGTTTAGAATTTGTTATTTCAAATGTCATTGTGGAGGAAAAATCGACTATTGAAGATGATGAAATAACAGATCATGTTTTTTTTCTTCTGAAAATGTAGAACAAACAATCAAAGTACTGAAGAATTGGCTAGCACAATTAATGAAAAGGCACGTTATTATTGTGGAAAGTCAAGGCATGTTGCTTGGAATTGCAAACTTCATATTGTTGAGTTTTAGTTAAAGGGGAGACAACAAAAGATGAAAATAGTATCATCATCCATGATATTGAGGTAGAATAGGTTGGTGTTTACACTGGTGATGACTAGTTGTTTTGATTGGCTTCTTAAATGGTAGTTTCTTAAACATAATCTTTTGACACAGGTAACTTCAAAAGGAGTTTCTTCGCATGCACAATTGCCTAACTGGATACCATTTTCATCGCTAGGGTGATGGCTCCCTAATAGAGCACCAAAGGATAGTTCAAGATTTGTTGAAGGAGAAGAACATATAAACTTATGTGCATGGAATAATAAGTTCTAGACATAACATGTAACTAGGTCACCTAGCTAGTGAACCAACGAGTATCCTGATTGATTACACAAATACCATGGTGGTTGAAGGTGGACCCATATAGTTATATTTTTCTTTTGTTAGACTTTTGGAAATTCGATATTAAGGGGATACAATCCATTTTTCACATCAAAAAGGGTTGTGAGAATACTAACAAGAAAAGTGAACTCATGAATAAAAGTGTCAATAATAATGCAAAGACACCTCCAATTTTAATAGGTCCACCTTATCAATAATTCTTGTATATATGTATTCTTCCTTTATCTAACATATATGATTGTCATCTAGATCCTCTAAATTTATTTGATTAATTGAATCATGGACAACATCACATTCAAATCGAGATGATGATTTACGGAAATGAGAATGGACTCTCAAGTATAGAGAGCAATAGACAACAATGAGCATGACAATTTGATGGAGATGAAACAACTTGCAAACATGACCAAAGACTCTCAATTGTAGAGAACAATGCTTCAAATGGAATATTTTGGACAAGTTGTTAAGGCTTATTTCATTTACAGTATGATAAGGTAGGAGTGTAATAATGATGGAGAGGATGATGTATCCATAGGTTCTCACCTTCCAATGCATATGGAATACATGGAACAGGTATGTGCTTACTTTTATCATTACATGGACAGAAAAACCATGCTCTGTCCAAGAACAGGGTTATGTCTCGGAGCTCGATACAATTTCAAGTGAGAGTGATCAGAAACAAGGGCACTATGTAGGCTCAACAATCCTTGAGAATGATGAACATCACTGTAGAAGTGCATAAAACCTTGATGATGAAGGCTCTGTTGTGAAAGACTACTTACAGGGAAAGTCACATGATGTTTTACTGGCTCTTTCAAAGGAAGATGAAGAATGGATGTCTGAGAATGAATAAGTAGAGAATTGGTGTGGCAGGGACAACTTAGATTTGCAAAATAAAGTTCAACAGAATAAGTGTGATGAAGGTGATATTTCTCCTACTGATAATGCTGGGTTAGGCAATATAGAAAATAATTTGTTGTTTGATATGTGATTGTGTAAGAGGGAAAGCTAGAACGCGCTATCGTTCTCCCACGTTGAATAATGTGTGAGATGAGTTTGTGCTTGTGCAAGAGGGAAAGCTAGCACGCGCTAGTTTTCCCCCACAATGGAATGATGTTCAAGATACACTTGTGCTTGTGCAAGAGGGAAAGATAGCACGTGCTATCTTTCCTCCATAGTGGATTGTGTTGTTCGAGATGTTCTTGTGCTTGTGCAAGAGAGAAATCTAGTAGGTGCTAGATTTCCACCATGGTGGAATGATGTTGTTCAAGATGCATTTGTGCTTGTGCAAGAGGGAAAGCTAACACACACTAGCTTTCCGTAAGGGTGGAATGATGTTGTTTGAGATGTGCTTGTGCTTATGCAAGAGGAAATTTTAGCATGTGTAAGCCTTCCTCCATGCTAGAATTATGTTGTTTGAGATGTGCTTGTGTTTGTGAAAGAGGGAAAGCTAGGACACGCTAGCATTTCCCCACAATGGAATGATGTTATTCAAGATGTGTTTTTTCTTCTGCAAGAATGAAAGTTAACATGCACTAGTTTTACCCCATGGAGGAATGATGTTGTTCGATATGCACTTGTGCTTGTGCAAGAGAGAAAGCTAGCACATGCTAGATTTCCCCCACAGTGGAATGATCTTGTTTGAGATGCGTATATACTTGTGTAAGATGTTCAAGATGCACTTGTGCTTGTGGAAGAGGGAAAGTTACCATGCGCTAGCTTTCACCAACACTGGAATGGTGTTGTTCGAGATGTGCTTGTGCTTGTGCAAGAGGGAAAGCTAACACGTGCTAGCTTTCCCCCATGGTGGAATGATGTTGTTCGAGATGCACTTGTGATTGCGCAATGGGGAAAGCTAGCACTCACTAGCTTCACCCCATGGTGGAATGATGTTATTTGAGATGTGCTTGTGCTAGGGGGAAAGCTAGCACATGCTATCTTTCCTCCACATTAAATGATGTTGTTTGAGATGAGCATGTGCTTGTGCAAGAGGGAAAAGTAGCTCATGTTATCTTTCCCCCACGGTCCAATGATGTTCGAGATGTGCCTATGCTTATGAAAGAGAGAAAGTTAGCATGCGCTTGCTTTCCCCCACGGTGGAATGATGTTTTTCGAGATGTGCTTGTGCTTTTGCAAGAGGGAAAGCCAACATAAACTAGCTTTCCCCCACGGTGGAATGATGTTGTTCGAGATGCACTTGTGCTTGTTAAAGAGGGAAAGCTAGCACACGCTAGATTTCCTTGATGGTGGAATGATGTTGTTCAAGATGAGATTATTCTTGTGCAAGAGGGAAGACTAGCATGTGCAAGCTCCTCCATGCTAAAATGATGTTGTTCAAGATGCGCTTGTTTATACAAGAGGCAAAGATAGCATGCACTAGCTTTCCCCCACAATGGAATGATGTTGCTCAAGATGCACTTGTGCTTCTGCAAGATGGAAAGTTGTCCTGCCATAGTTTTACCCCACAAAGGAATGATGTTGTTCGAGATGTAATTGTGCTTGTGCAAGAGAGAAAGCTAGCATGCACTAGCTTCCATCCACAGTGAACTGATGATGTTTGATATGTGTATATTCTTGTGTAAGCGAGAAAGCTAGCATGCGCTAGCTTACCTCCATGGTGGGATGATTTTCGAGATGCCTTGGTGCTTTTGAAAGAGGGAAAGCTAGCATGTGCTAGCTTTCCCCTAGGTTGGAGTGATGTTGTTCAAGTTGCGTTTGCGCTTGTGCTTATGAAAGAGGGTAAACTAGCTTGCGTTATTGTTTTCCTACGGAGGAATCATGTTGTTCGAGATGTGCTTGTGCTTGTGCAAGAGGGAAAGCTAGAATGCGCTAGCTTACCCCCATGGTGGGGTGATGTTGTTCGAGATGAGCTCGTGTGTGCACATTAAGGAAAGATAGCACACTCTAGCTTTCCCCTAGGGTGGGATGATGTCCAAGATGAGATTGTGCTTGTGTAAGAGGGAAAGCTAGCACACACTAGTTTCCCCCATGGTGGGATGATATTGTCTGAGATGAGCTCGTTCTTGTGGAAGAGGGAAATCTAGCATGTGCTAGCTTTCCCCACTAGTGGGATGATGTTGTTCGAGATGCACTACTGCTTGTGCAAGAGGGAAAGCTAGCACGCCTAATGGTGGGATGATGTTGTTTGAGATGCACTCCTACTTGCGCAAGAGGGAAAGATAGAATGCACTAACTTTCTCCCACGGTGGGATGATATTATTGGCGCTGCACTCCTACTTGTGCAAGAGGGAAAGATAGGGTGTTCTAGCTTTCCCCCATGGACGGATGATGTTGTTCAAGATGCGCTCCAAATTGTGCAAGAGGGAAAGCTAACATGTGCTAGCTTTCCCCCAAGGTGGGATGATTTTTTTTGAAATGTCCTTCTACTTTTGCAAGAGGGAAAGCTAGCATGCGCTAGCTTTCCCCCACGATGGGATGATGTTTGAGATGTGCTCCTACTTATTCAAGATGGAAATATAGCATGCACTAGATTTCCCTCATGGTTGGATGAAGTTGTTCGAGATGCGCTTGTGCTTGTGCAGGAGGGAAAACTAGTGCATGCTAGCTTTCCCCCAAGATCGAGTGGTGTTGCTCAAGATGCACTTGTGCTTGTGCAAGAGGGAAAGCTAGCATGCAATAGCTTTCTCCCACGATGGAATGATGTTTGAGATGCATTTGTTCTTATGCAAGACGAAAAGCTAACATGTGCTAGCTTTGCTAACTTTCCCCCATGGTGGCATGTTGTTCGATATATGCTTGTGCTTTTGCAAGAGGGAAATCTAGCACGAACTAGCTTTCCCCCATGGCAGAATGATGTTGTTTGACATGCGCTTGTGCTTGTGCAATAAGGAAAGTTGACACGCACTAGCTTCCCCCCAAGGTGGAATGATGTTGTTCGAGATGTGCTTGTGCAAGTGGGAAAGATAGCACGCGCTAGCTTTCGCCCACATTGAATGATGTTTGATATGAGCTTGTGCTTTTGCAAGAGGGAAAGCTACCATGTGATAGATTTCCCCCATAGTGGAATGATGTTTGGGATGTTCATGTGCTTGTGCAAGAGAGAAAGATAGCATGTGCTAGTTTTCTACCATGGTGGGATGATGTTGTTCGAGATGTGATTTTGCTTATGCAAGAGGGAGTGCTAGTAGGCACAAGCTTTTCCCCATGGTGGAATGATGTTGTTCGAGATGCGCTTGTGCTTGTGCAAGAGGGAAAGCTAGCATGCCCTAGCTTTCACCAACACTGAAATGATGTTGTTCGAGATGTTCTTGTGCTTGTACAAGAGGGAAAGATAGCACGCGCTATCTTTCCCCCATGGTGGAATGATGTTGTTCGAGATGCACTTGTGATTGCATAAAAGGGAAAGCTAGTGTTGGTCACTATAATTGCTTAATTAATTTTAAACAACCAAGTGAAACATAAATT
>SNQJ01S0013865.1:190211-202092 GCA_010110895.2 Picea sitchensis
TTAAACATATAGTGATGAGAAAGGACGTTGTATACCTTGGGGTGATCAGATGAAGTGATAATATGAGTCTAAATATAGGTGATGAAGGGTATAACAATGGAAAAAAGTATGAGCAAAAAGGTACAATGTGTGGTCCCAACAGCTAGCACACGGTAGATTTACCCCATGGTGGAATGATGTTATTCGAGATGTGCTTATGCTAGGGGAAAAGCTAACACATGCTAGCTTTCCCCCAGATTGAATGATGTTGTTTGAGATGATATTTTGCTTGTGCAAGACGGAAAACTAGCTCATGTTAGCTTTCCCTCACAGTCGAATGATGTTCGAGATGTGCCTATGCTTATGAAAGAGGGAAAGCTAGCATGCACTAGCTTTACCCCACGGTGGAATGATGTTGTTTGAGATGTGCTTGTTCTTTTGCAAGAGGGAAAGCCAACATAAACTAGCTTTCCCCCACGGTGGAATGATGTTGTTCGAGATGCACTTGTGATTGTTAAAGAGGGAAAGCTAGCACATGCTATATTTGCTTGACGGTGGAATGATGTTGTTCAAGATGAGATTATTCTTGTGCAAGAAGGAAGACTAGCATGTGCAATCTCCTCCATGCTAAAATGATGTTGTTCGAGATGTGCTTGTTTGTACAATAGGCAAAGCTAGCATGCGCTAGATTTCCCCCATAGTGGAATGATGTTTCTCAAGATACTCTTGTGCTTCTGTAAGATGGAAAGCTATCCTGTGCTATTTTTACCCCACGGAGGAATGATGTTGTTCGACATGTGCTTGTGCTTGTGTAAGAGAGAAAGCTAGCATGCACTAGCTTCCATCCGCAGTGAAATGATGTTGTTCGATATGCGTATATTCTTATGTAAGAGAGAAAGCTAGCATGCGCTATCTTACCCCCATGGTGGGATGATTTTCGAGATGCATTGGTGCTTGTGCAAGAGGGAAAGCTAGCACGCGCTAGATTTCCCCTAGGTTGGAGTGATGTTGTTCAAGATGCATTTGCACTTGTGCTTATGAAAGAGGGAAAGATAGCTTGCATTATTGTTTTCCTTCGATGGAATCATGTTGTTTGAGATGTGCTTGTGCTTGTGCAAGAGGGAAAGCTAGCATGCGCTAGATTTCCCCCAGGGTGGGATGATGTTGTCCGAGATGAGCTCATGTTTGCACATTAGGGAAAGCTAGCACACGCTAGATTTCCCCTAGGGTGGGATGATGTTGTCAGAGATGAGCTTGTTCTTGTGCAAGAGGGAGAGCTAGCATGTACTAGCTTCCCCCACGGTGGGATGATGTTGTCTGAGATGAGCTCGTGCTTGTGCAAGAGGGAAATCTAGCACACTCTAGCTTTCCCCATTGGTGGGATGATGTTGTTCGAGATGCACTCCTGCTTGTGCAAGAGGGAAAGCTAGCACACCTAATGGTGGGATGATGTTGTTCAAGATGCGCTCCTACTTGCGCAAAAGGGAAATATAGAATGCACCAACTTCCCCCCACAGTGGGATGATATTGTTGGCGATGCGCTCCTGCTTGTGCAAGAGGGAAATCTAGTGTGTGCTAGATTTCCCCCATGGATGTATGATGTTGTTCAAGATGCGCTCCTTCTTATGCAAGAGGGAAAGCTAGCATGCACTAGCTTTCCCCCAAGGTTGGATGATGTTTTTTGAAATGTCATCCTACTTGTGCAAGAGGGAAAGCTAGCACGCATTAGCTTTCCCCCATGATGGGATGATGTTTGAGATGTGATCCTGCTTGTTCAATATGGAAATATAGCATGCACTAGATTTCCCTCATGGTTGGATGATGTTGTTCGAGATGCTTTTGTGCTTGTGCAAGAGGGAAAACTAGCACATGCTATCTTTCCCCCACGGTCGAGTGATGTTGTTCAATATGAATTTGTGCTTGTGGAAGAGGGAAAGCTAGCATGTGCTACCATTCCTCCACTGTGGAATGATGTTTGAGATGCATTTGTGTTTGTGCAATAGGGAAAGCTAGCACGTGATAGCTTTGCTAGATTTCCCCCATGGTGGCATGATGTTTTTCGAGATGCACTTGTGCTTTTGCAAGAGGGAAAGATAGCATGCACTAGATTTCTCCCATGGTGGAATGATGTTGTTCGATATGTTCTTGTGGTTTTACAAGAGGGAAAGCTAAGACGCACTAGATTTCCCCCATGGTGGAATGATGTTGTTTGAGATGCGCTTGTGCTTGTGCAATAGGGAAAACTGACATGCACTAGCCTCCCCCCATCGTGGAATGATGTTGTTCGAGATGTGCTTGTGCAAGAGGGAAAGCTAACACGTGCTAGCCTTCCCCCACATTGAATGATGTTTGATATGAGATTGTGATTTTGCAAGAGGGAAAGCTAACACGTGCTAGATTTCCCCCACGATGGAATGATGTTTGGGATGTGCTTGTGCTTGTGCAAGAGAGAAAGCTAGCATGTGCTATTTTTCTGCCATGGTGGAATGATGTTGTTCGAGATGCGCTTATGCTTGTGCAAGAGGGACTGCTAGTAGGCACAATCTTTCCCCCACAGTGGAATGATGTTGTTCAAGATGCACTTGTTCTTGTGAAAGAGGGAAAACTAGCACACACTAGCTTTCCTTGACGGTGGAATGATGTTGTTTAAGATGTGCTTGTTATTGTGTAAGAGGGAACGCTCTCACACACTAGCTTTCCCCCATGATGGGATGATGTTCGAGATGTGCTTGTGCTTGCGCAAGAGGGGAAGCTAGCATGCGCTAGCTTTCCCCAACACTGGAATGATGTTGTTCGAGATGTGCTTGTTCTTGTGCAAGAGGGAAAGCTAGCATGCACTAGCTTTCCCCCATGGTGGAATGATGTAGTTCGAGATGCACTTGTGATTGCACAATAGGGAAAGCTAGCACACACTAGCTTGACCCTATGGTGGAATGATGTTATTTGAGATGTGTTTGTGCTAGGGGGAAAGCTAGCACATGCTATATTTCCCCCACATTGAATGATATTGTTTGAGATGAGTTTGTGCTTGTGCAAGAGGGTAAACTAGCTCATGTTAGCTTTCCACCATGGTCGAATGATGTTCGAGATGTGCCTATGCTTATGCAAGAGGGAAAGCTAGCATGCACTAGATTTCCTCTATGGTGGAATGATGTTGTTTGAGATGTGCTTGTGCTTTCGCAAGAGGGAAAACCAACATAAACTAGATTTCCCCCATAGTGGAATGATGTTGTTCGAGATGCACTTGTGCTTGTTAAAGAGGGAAAGCTAGAACATGCTATATTTACTTAACAGTGGAATGATGTTGTTCAAGATGAGATTATTCTTGTGAAAGAGGGAAGACTAGCATGTGAAAGCTCCTCCATGCTAAAATGATGTTGTTCGAGATGCACTTGTTTGTACAAGAGGAAAAGATAGCACACGTTAGCTTTCCCCCACGGTGGAATGATTTTGTTCAAGATGCACTTCTGCTTCTGGAAGATGGAAAGATATCCTGCGCTAGCTTTCCCCCACAGTGGGATGATGTTGTCCAAGATGACCTCGTGTTTGCACATTAGGGAAAGTTGGCACACGCTAGCTTTCCCCTAGGGTGGGATGATGTTGTCCAAGTTGAGCTTGTGTTTGTGCAAGAGGGAAAGCTAGCACGCGCTAGCTTCCCCCACAGTGGGATGATGTTGTCCGAGATGAGCTCATGCTTGTGCAAGAGGGAAATCTAGCACTCTCTAGCTTTCCCCACTGGTGGGATGATGTTGTTCGAGATGCACTCCTGCTTGTGCAAGAGGGAAAGCTAGCATGCCTAATGGTGGGATGATGTTGTTAGAGATGCGCTCCTACTTGTGCAAGAGGGAAAGCTAGGATGAACTAACTTTCCCCCACGGTGGGATGATATTTTTCATGATGCGCTCCTTCTTGTGCAAGAGGGAAAGCTAGCGTCTGCTAGATTTCCCCCGTGGATGGATGATGTTGTTCAAGATGCGCTCCTACTTGTGCACAAGCGAAAGATAACATGCGCTAGCTTTCCCCCAAGGCAGGATGATGTTTTTTGAATTGTTCTCCTACTTGTGCAAGAGGGAAAGCTAGCATGTGCTATCTTTCCACCACGATGGGATGAACTTTGAGATGCGATCCTGCTTGTTCAAGATGGAAATCTAGCACGCACTAGATTTCCCTCATGGTTGGATCATGTTGTTCGAGATGTGCTTGTGCTTATGCAAGAGGGAAACCTAGCGCATGCTATCTTTCCCCCACAGTGGAGTGATGTTGTTCAAGATGCACTTGTGCTTGTGTAAGAGGGAAAGCTAGCATGCACTAGATTTCCCCCACGGTGGAATGATGTTTAAGATGCATTTGTGCTTGTGAAAGAGGGAAATCTAGCACGTGATAGCTTTGCTAGCTTTCCCCCATGGTGGCATGATGTTTTTCGAGATGCACTTGTGCTTGTGCAAGAGGGAAAGCTAACACACACTAGCTTTCTCCCATGGTGGAATGATGTTGTTCGATATGTGCTTGTGCTTTTGCAAGAGGGTAAGCTAGCGTGCACTAGGTTTCCCCCATGGTAGAATGATGTTGTTTGAGATGCGCTTGTGCTTGTGCAATAGGGAAAGCTGACACACACTAGCTTCTCCCCATGGTGGAATCATGTTGTTCGAGATGCGTTTCTGCAAGAGGGAAAGCTAGCATGTGCTAGCTTTCCCCCACATTGAATGATGTTTGATATGAGCTTATGATTTTGCAAGAGGGAAAGCTAGCACGTGTTAGCTTTTCCCCACGGTGGAATGATGTATGGGATGTGCCTCTGCTTGTGCAAGAGAGAAATCTATCATGCGCTCGTTTTCTGCCATGGTGGAATGATGTTGTTCGAGATGTGCTTATGCTTGTGCAAGAGGGAGTGCTAGTAGGCACAAGCTTTCCCCCATAGTGGAATGATGTTGTTCGAGATGCACTTGTGCTTGTGCAAGAGGGAAAACTAGCACACACTATCTTTCCTTGACGATGGAATGATGTTGTTTGATATGTTCTTGTTCTTGTGTAAGAGGGAAGGCTAGCACGCGCTAGCTTTCCCCCATGGTGGGATGATGTTCGAGATGCGCTTGTGCTTTTGCAAGAGGGAAAGCTAGCATGCGCTAGCTTTCCCCAACATTGGAATGATGTTGTTCAAGATACACTTTTGCTTGTGCAAGAGGGAAATCTAGCACATGTTAGCTTTCCCCCATGGTGGAATAATGTTGTTCAAGATGCACTTGTGATTGCGCAACAGGGAAAGATAACACACACTAGCTTCACCCCATGGTGGAATGATATTATTTGAGATGTTCTTGTGCTAGGGTGAAAGCTAGCACATGCTAGCTTTCCCCCACATTGAATGATGTTGTTTGAGATGATCTTGTACTTATGCAAGAGGGAAAACTAGCTCATGTTAGCTTTCCCCCATGGTCGAATGATGTTCAAGATGTGCCTATGCTAATGTAAGAGGGAAATCTAACATGCACTAGATTTCCCCCATGGTTGAATAATGTTCTTCGAGATGTGCTTGTGCTTTTGCAAGAGGGAAAGCCAACATAAAATAGCTTTACCCCATGGTGGAATGATGTTGTTCGAGATGCACTTGTTCTTGTTAAAGAGGGAAATCTAGCACACACTAGATTTCCTTAATGGTGGAATGATGTTGTTCAAGATTAGATTATTCTTTTGCAAGAGGGAAGACTAGCATGTACAAGCTCCTCCATGCTAAAATGATGTTGTTCAAGATGTGCTTGTTTGTACAAGAGGCAAAGCTAGCACGCACTAGCTTTCCCCCATAGTGGAATGATGTTGTTCAAGATGCACTTATGCTTCTTCAAGATGGAAATCTATCCTGCGCTAGTTTTACCCCAAGGAAGAATGATGTTGTTCGAGATGTTCTTGTGCTTGTGCAAGAGAGAAAGCTAGCATGCACTAGCTTCCACCCGCAGTGAAATGATGTTGTTCGATATGCGTATATGCTTGCGTAAGAGAGAAAGCTATCATGCGTTAGATTACCCCCATGGTGGGATGATTTTCGATATGCGTTGGTTCTTGTGCAAGAGGGAAAGCTAGCATGCACTAGATTTCCCCTAGGTTGGAGTGATGTTGTTCAAGATTCATTTTCTCTTGTGCTTATGAAAGAGGGAAATCTAGCTTGCGTTATTGTTTTCCTATGGTCGAATCATGTTGTTTGAGATGTGCTTGTGCTTGTGCAAGAGGGAAAGCTAGCATGCGCTAGCTTTCCCCCATGGTAGGATGATGTTGTCCGAGATGAGCTCGTGTTTGCACATTAGGGAAAGCTAGCATGTGTTATCTTTCCCCTAGGGTGGGCTGATGTTTTCCAAGATGAGCTTGTGCTTGTGCAAGTGGGAAATCTAGCATGCACTAGCTTCCCCCACGGTGGGATTATGTTGTCCGAGATGAGCTCGTGCTTTTGCAAGAGGGAAATCTAGCACACGCTAGCTTTCCCCACTGGTGGGATGATGTTATTCGAGATGCACTCCTGCTTGTGCAATAGGGAAATCTAGCACATCTAATGGTGGGATGATGTTGTTCAAGATATGCTCCTACTTGCGCAAGAGGGAAAGCTAGAATGCACTAACTTTCCCCCATAGTGGGATGATATTGTTCACGATGCACTCCTGCTTGTGCAAGAGGGAAAGCTAGTGTGTGTTAGATTTCCCCCACGGATGAATGATGTCGTTCAAGATGCGCTCCTCCTTGTGCAAGAGGGAAAGCTAGAAAAGCATGTGCTAGCTTTCCCCCAAGCTGGGATGATGTTTTTCAAAATGTGCTCCTACTTGTGCAAGAGGGAAAGCTAGCACACGCTAGCTTTCCCCCATAATGGGATGATGTTTGAGATGTGGTACTGCTTGTTCAAGATGGAAATCTAGCATGCTCTAGATTTCCCTCATAGTTGGATGATGTTGTTCGAGATGCACTTGTGCTTGTGCAAGAGGGAAAACTAGCGCATGCTAGATTTCCCCCACGGTGGCATGATGTTGTTCAAGATGCACTTTTGCTTGTGTAAGAGGGAAATCTAGCATGCGCTAGATTTCCCCCATAGGGGAATGATGTTTGAGATGCATTTGTGCTTGTGCAAGAGGGAAAGATAACACGTGCTAGCTTTGCTAGCTTTCCCCCACGATGGCATGATTTTTTTTTAGATGCACTTGTGCTTGTGCAAGAGGGAAAGCTAGCATGCGTTATCTTTCTCCCACAGTGGAATGATGTTGTTTGATATGTTCTTGTTCTTTTGCAAGAGGGAAAGCTAGCACACACTAGCTTTCCCCCATGGCAGAATGATTTTGTTTGAGATGTGCTTGTGCTTGTGCAATAGGGAAAGATGACACACACTAGCTTCCCCCCATGGTGGAATGATGTTGTTCGAGATGCGCTTGTGTAAGAGGGAAAGATAGCACATGCTAGCTTTCCCCCACATTGAATGATGTTTGATATGAGCTTGTGTTTTTGCAAGAGAGAAATCTAGCACGTGCTAGATTTTCCCCATGGTGGAATGATGTTTGGGATGTGCATGTGCTTGTGCAAGAGAGAAAGCTAGCATGCACTAGTTTTCTGCCATTGTGGAATGATGTTGTTTGAGATGCACCTATGCTTGTGAAAGAGGGATTGCTAGTAGGCGCAAGCTTTCCCCCATGGTGGAATGATGTTGTTTGAGATGCATTTGTGCTTGTACAAGAGGGAAAACTAGCACGCACTATCTTTCCTTGACAGTGGAATGATGTTGTTTGAGATTTTCTTATTCTTGTGCTAGAGGGAAGGCTAACATGTGCAAGTTTTCGTCCATGCTAGAATGGTGTTGTTTGAGATGCGCTCATGTTTGTGAAAGAGGGAAAGCTAGCACGCTCTATCTTTCCCCCATAGTGGAATGATGTTGTTAAAGTTGTTCTTGTGCTTCTGCAAGATGGAAAGCTATCATATGCTAGTTTTACCCCATAGAGGAATGATGTTGTTCGATATGCACTTGTGCTTGTGCAAGAGAGAAAGTTAGCATGCACTAGCTTTACCCCATAGTGAAATGATGTTGTTCAAGATGAGTATATGCTTGTGCAAGAGGAAAATCTAGCACACACTAGCTTTCCCCCATGGTGGGATGATGTTCGAGATGCGTTTGTGCTTGGCGTGCTAGCTTTCCTCCATGGTGGAGCAATGTTGTTTGATATGCGATTGTGTTTGTACTTATGCAAGAGGGAAAGATAACATGCACTAGATTTTTTCCATGATGGAATGATGTTGTTCAAAATGCGCACGCGCTTGTGCAAGAGGGAAAGTTAACATGTTCTAGCTTTCCCCCATGGTGGAATAATGTTGTTCGAGATGCATTTGTTCTTGTGCAAGAGGAAAATCTAGCATGCATTGGCTTTCCCCATGGCAGAATGATGTTGTTCAAGATGCATTTGTGCTTGTGCAAGAGGACAAGTTAACAAGCGCTACCATTCCTCCATGGTGTAATGATGTTGTTCGAGATGTGCTTGTTCTTGTGCAAGAGGGAAAGCTAGCATGCTCTAGCCTTACCCCATGGTGGAATAATGTTGTTGGAGATGAGCTTGTGCTTTTGCAAGCCCCACAATGGAATGATGTTGTTCAAGATGCACTTGTGCTTTTGCAAGAGGGAAAACTACCACACGTCAGCGTTCCCCCACAATGGAATGATGTTGTTCGAGTTTCATTTATACTTGTGCAAGAGAGAAATCCAACAGACGCTAACTTTTCTCCATAGTGGAATGATGTTGTTCGAGATGCACTTGTGTTTGTGCAAGAGGGAAACCTAGCATGTGCTATCTTTCCTCCATGGTGGGATAATGTTGTTCGAGATGAGCTTGTGCATGTGCAGGAGGGAATGCTAACACGCCCTAGATTTTCTTCATAGTGGAATGATGTTGTCTGAAATGCGCTTGTTCTTATGCAAGATGGAAATATAACATGTGCTAGTTTTCCTTCACAGTGGAATGATTTTGTCTGAAATGCATTTCTACTTCTGTAAGAAGGAAAGATAGCATGCATTAGCATTCCTACATAGTGGAATGATGTTGATGAAAATGTGATTTTGCTTGTGCAAGAAGGAAAGATAGTATGCACTGGTGTTTCTCCACAGTGGAATGATGTTCAAAATGTGATTTTGTTTGTGCAAGAAGGAAAGATAGCATGCACCAACATTCCTCCATAGTGGAATGATGATGTTCGAAATGCACTTTTGCTTGTGCAAGAAGGAAAGTTAACATGCGTTAGCTTTGCTCCATAGTGGAATGATGTTTTTTGAAATGCATTTGTTTTTTTTAAGAAGGAAAACTATCACGTGCTAGCTTTCATCCATAGTGAAATGTTGTTGTTTGAAATGCACTTGTGCTTGTACAAGAAAGAAACCTAGCACATGTTATATTTCCTCCACAATGGAATGTTGTTGTTCAAATTGTGTTTGTGCTTGTGAAATATGGAAACCTAGCACGTAATAGATTTCCTCCATAGTGGATTGTTGTTTGAAATGTGCTTGTGTTTGTGAAAGAAGGAAAACTAGCACACTCTAGCTTTCTTCCACAATGGAATGTTGTTGTTCAAAATGTGTTTGTTCTTGTGCAAGGAGGAAAACTAGCATGCACTAGCTTTCCTCCACAATGGAATGTTGTTTTTTGAAATACACTTGTGCATGTGCAAGAAGGAAAGTTAGCACACGCTAGATTTCCTCCACTGTGGAGTGATGTTGTATGAAATGCACTTGTATTTCCTCCACTGTGGAGTGATGTTTTTCAAAATTTAGCACGTGCTACTTTCCCACAGTGTAATGATGTTTCTTGAGATGTGCTTGTGCTTTTTCAAGAGGGAAATCTAGCATGCGCTAGCTTTCCCCGATGTTGGAGTGATGTTGTTTGAGATGCGTTGGTGTTTCTGCAAGAGGGAAATCTAGCGCTATTTTCCCCCCACAATGAAATGATGTTTTTCTAGATGAACGTGTGCTTGCGAAGAAGGGAAAGCTAACGCATGCTAGATTTCCCCCATGGTTGAATAATATTGTTCGAGAAATGCTTGTGCTTGTGCAAGATGGAAAGTTAGCACGCACTAGATTTCCTCCATGGTGGAATGGTGGGATTTGAACCCGAGTGGAGAGGATAAAAATTATTCTTTCAATGGCTCGAGCTAGACCCAATTGATTGGTCCAAACCAAGATACTTCTAAAATTTTTCCATTTATTGCTACAATCTATTCTACAAATATGTTGTTGAAAAAACTTTTGTCCAATATCTTATATCATGTTGACTTTAAACTAGTATGCATATAAATCCACCATTGTTCTGTTCTTCCTCCCATAACAACATTTTGCTGAGAGGAATATGGAGTTGTAAATTGCCTCATTATGCTAGCTTTTTTGCAAAAGAACTTGAGGGCACCAACTACTTTTCAACCATTGCTTGAAATTGTGGAAAAACATTAAATGCACCAACCATTTTAGAGTAATAAATACAAGTTTTTCTGCTAAAATCATCAAGGAAATCTCTAAAACAATTCATCCCACCAACATATTCTACATATTTAGGACTGCAAATATCAGTGTGCACTAAATCTAGAACCCCACATTCTAGTGTAGACATTGTGCCTTCTAATTTGCTTGTCAATTGCACAATATTCATGAGTCCAAATTATAATCATTTTTTTTGGCTCATCATCCCATTTACCATGCTTTTTGTTTTCATTTCTAATTGAGTTTTTGCATTCACATGAAGAAACCTCTAATGACACTAGTCCACAAACTATTTTCTATAATAGATGATGCAACTTATAAATTTAACTTTAAAACATATTAATTCCCTTCTTAGGAGAATGTAAATGAACATTCCTTTCTTGGTTCTTTACAATGCCAATTTTTTTAGTGGAATTTAACATTCTAGCCCAAATCTGTTATTTTTCCAATAGATTTCAAATCTCTTGCCAAATTTGGCACATGCAACACTCCTTGCAGAATATTCCTCCATTAGCAATAGGGACTTGCAACTCTCCAGCGTCATATACTTTATGGTAGCTTTTATCTCCGAGCTAGATAATTCTATTCATGTAAAGATGGCAATAAATCTGGAGCAATTTTTATTTCCTTGTCATGTGATATGTCGTTCCTAAGTATATAGTGAAGAAATCTTAGTCATTGGAGTTCTCCATATCAACTTTAAAATCTTGATCATGTTGATTTCTACAGATGACAAGATGAAACAATGCAATCTTCCACTTCCAATAGTCTCTTTGTATGTACCCTAGCATATGACAATAATTGCACCTTATATTTTTATTGTTCTTATATTTTTGTGGTTGCTTGCCACCCTGTTGTTGGCATGTAGTCTGGCCTTACATTACTTCATAAATTGTTTCATTTTGTTTATTTTGCATCCATTTTTGTTACTCTTTCAACATGGCTTTATTGGGAAATATTTTGTTTCCCCTTTCTTTTGGCATAGAAAGCAACGTATCCCCGAATGTTGGTGTTCTTCCATCAATTCTTCTAATTTCTTCTAACAATGCATCAAAAACCATCTCAAAATATGAATTTTTCTTTTCAACGTAAGTTATTATTTTCAAAGTATAAAACGATTCTGGCAATGACTTCAATAACATTAGAAATGTTGGGATTTCAAGACTTTATAGTCATCCCTAACATTGGAAAAATGGGAAAATAAATTGAGTAAAAAAATGTGATCACTCATACCTTTTCCCTCCACATAATTCATGTGATAAATTTTTGTATGGAAGTACATTACCTATTTTGGACTAAACAATACTACATCTTTTCACTGGTCTTACAATTCTTGGTGTCTATTTGAATATTATTACAAAATGTGAGTTCTATTATGGACATTGCTTTATCCTCTTCCTAAATATTGAACTTCATCCTTACTAG
>SNQJ01S0013865.1:218434-232130 GCA_010110895.2 Picea sitchensis
TAGATCGAGGAGAGTATGAACCGTCGGATCACTCTATGTCGGGAACATATCGTGACCGTCGGATTGCCTAACTACAAATCATACTAATGCATACTAAAGAAACACACTTTTACCTAACGACATATTAGACCAAGTAGATCTTAACTAACTCCTAAGTGTCTAAATATCCTAACATTGGTTAGATGGCCAATAAATAAATTGGTGGACAACAAAGGTTAGATGTTAAGGGTCAAGGAAAATTTCAAGGAACCACCCAAGGAAATGGTGATATGGGATGTGATAGAGGACACAAGTCCCTTAGAAAAATGTAATGGGGATATTTATAGTGAACAAAATTTAGACTCAAATGATATGCATGTAACGAGGTCATATAAAAGGATTAAACGAGTTATGGCTACAAAAAAAGTTGCAAAATGTCAAACAAGGATAGATGAAGAGAAATAAATCTGACTTTTGGTAGCGGATGAATGTTGTAAACAAGATTGTCTTCAAGATGTGGATATGAAGGCCATTGCAGTTGATAGGAGTATGGAACACATAAATAGAAGTGGTGTTCGCGCATTTGTCTTGAATTCACTCCTTTCAAACACAGTCATGTCAAAAAGTTGGCCATGGCCTATCTCCTATTGTTAAAAAAGTAAAGGACATGAGATTTAATGGTAATATTATTTGTAATAAAGTGTGGTACAAGATACATAAGATTCCTCAAAGCACCTTCTATAAGTACCAACATTATTTCTAGCATGGACACATCAAATCCATTTATGGTAACACCAACACATGCAAAGCACGTGGACATACTATGGCAGCCATAGAAATATTACACAAAATTGTAAGACTTATCCCCTATCCTACATATTTCAAAATTTCCATGTATCTCTTCCACACAAACACCGAAGTGCATTTCACCTAGTGTTTCACCCTCAACCATGTCATCCTCATAGACATTAACTATCATTCCTTTGGAAATGCACATGCTTGCTCCTGTGCATCCATGTGTAAGAAAAACCCTTGTACATGTGAATGTAACCCTATCTTTGGGAATATTTTTGGGATGATCATTAAAATGACGTTCCAAGTCTGATTCTGGCCAAATCTCATAAGATTCCAATGCATCCCCTAGTGTATGTTCAAATCCTATTGGATGTGGTAGAGGAGCATCATGTCTTAACACCTTCTCAATTTTAACCACTACAAATCCTTTCTTTACCATCCTTCCATGCACCTTATGACCAAGATTTTTATTGAATACAGATCCCTCACCTACCTTCACTCCACATTGTAGAAGATCGACCTTGTCTCCAATATAAAATGTAGAAGAAAAATTTTCACCTATACACCAAATTAAAGAAACTTAGTATTTTCTAAAAAAAACATCCAATATACTATCAATAACACTTAACAGTATTTTCTAAAATAAGAATTCAATATATTATCAATAACACTTAATACATGATTTCATATTTTGATTTACCTATGTTGTGCCTCAAATCCACGATCTTCCATGGATGTATATCCCCTTCATCAACATCTTCTAGAATCAAATGTGGTTGAGTGACATCAATTATCAAAACTATAACATAGTCTGCATCAACCTTTTCTCTACCATAATAAGTCCCAGTTTGTGCATATTCAACCCTTCTTAACCCAATAACTTGACCATTAATTAGGAGGTAAAATGATCCAGGTGGGTATCGGTAGCCACCCACCTTCTCCAACTGGCTCAAAACAGTTTTCTGGCAATTTTGGCAATTTACTATTTTTAGCAGTTTTAACTTTCGGGGCCATTTTGAGGGCCTAAATAAAGGTTTTTCGGGATCGATGCAACTCAATTATACTCATATGAATGATTGAGGCCCCAAAATGAATCTCCTCGATGATACCTTTCCAACGAGCTATCATACGCCTAAAATGGAGATCGTATGCAAACGTTACGACCCCGTGAATTAATGTGCTAACTTACCCAAACGAAGCCCACGTGAATTTTGGCGCTTCATCACCTAGGGTTAGGTTTTTGGATGTATAGGGTTTTTGGCATTCTTGTTTATTGTAAAAATTCCTTCAGAGCCTCATTGTAATCTTCTTCTTGTGAATGAGCACAGCCATCACATCTCTTTTTAGAGATAAGCCGCCACCATTCCAGAAAGCTTGTTTCCGCTGCATTTTACAGTTTCAACTTATTTTGTTATTGAATAAAAAACCAGTTTTACTGTATCTCTGTTATTTTGTGTTAAGCACCTGTTAATAATTTGTAGTCATTTCTTTCTGCTCATAAAATCCAGATCATCAACGTAGTCCCCTTTTGTCAAAATTATATTTGTGGGATGATCATAACAATGATGTTCCAATTCTGATTTTGTCCAAACATCATAAGATTCCAATGCATCCCCTAGTGTATGCTCAAATCATGTTGGATGTGGTAGAGGAGCATCATGTTTTAACACCTTCTCAAATTTAACCACTATGCATCCTTTCTTTACCATCCTTCCATGCACCTTATGACCAAGATTTGTATTAAATATGGAACCCTCACCTACCTTCACTCTAGATTGTAGAAGATCTACCTTGTCTCCAATAGAAAATGCAGAAGAAACATTTGCATCTGTACACAAAATTAAAGAAACTCAGTATTTGCTAAAAAAAACATTCAATATACTATCATAAACGCTTAAATAGTATTTTCTAAAATAAACATTCAATATACTATCAATAACACTTAACACATGCTTTGAGATTTTCATTTACCTATGTTGTGCCTCAAAGCTATGATCTTCCATGGATGTATGTACCCTTCATCAACATCTTCCACAATCATATGTGGTTGAGTGACATCAATTATCAAAACTGTAGCATAGCCTGCATTAACCCTTTCTCTGCCACAATAAGTTCCAGTGTCTATAGATTCAACCCTTCCTAGCCCAATAACTTGACCATTAATTAGAAGGTCAACATAGTCCCCCTTCGTCAAAATTATATTTTCCATTGTAACTCCTATGAATTCTGTAACACACAATTGAATTATAATTTGTAATTAAGGTTAAATGATGTAAAGTGTCTCTTATATTTTAGCAAAAACACAACCTTCAAAAAAGTAATATAGTTGCAATAATTAAAAATGGTGTTCCAGTGATTTTGTAAACAATGAAAAACCTTTCCCCACCATCCACCAAAAGACACTCTACATATAAATTACACACAATTAGAGATCCAAGTAGTATCAAAGAATGAAAAATATCAACTCACATCAAACCACCAAGTTCCTATTTAACTATGTAGATGGCACTTGTTTTATATTTGTATGTGTATGAATTGTGCTCATAAGAAATTTACAAAATAACAAAGGAGAGGATTGATTTGAATTGCAACTATATGAACTTGGCATATCATACATTGGTCATATCATCACACATATACCATGCCCATTCTTATGATGTGCCTTCAAGCCAAAAAAAAAAAACATTGTGTGCTTCTCAATTTCTTAGCTTCAAAAGAAATTATGTCATATGATAGATCTCCTTAGGTCAAACCTTAGGGTGTTTTAAGGAATAACACAAGCTCCCACCAAATGAAAAATTTCTCTTAACCTGATACCATCATGTAGAGATTCTCTAGAGATGACATTCTCATTAGCCATGAGAATTTTTCCCCCAATTGCTTCTGAGAACCCCACTTTTTCTATGTTGACATCAACCTAAGGCTCTCAATATCACAAACCACTCTCTCTAGAGATTCCAATCCTACCTAGGCTCCAATACCATATGAAATTTTACACCTACAAGAGAGACATAAACACAAGCGTGCACACATAGATAAAATCCCATATCTAATGTGTAAATCAAACCCAAAAAAACCTCACAAAGATATCTTCAGTACCCTTGACCAAGTCAACCAAGACCATGCACAATTCAACCAACACCATCCATTTGAGACACATTATAATGTAGACAATAAGCCTCTTAAATACACTGCCATCACATGAAAACCATGGGCTAAAACCATGTGCCACAATAAACCACAAGAACTCAATCATTAACCTAACATGGCTTTGAAAGGGGAAGGAGAAATTGGTATTTATAATGAAACCAATCTGGAAACCAAGTCCTCTTACTACTAGTAAGGATGAAGTTCAATATTTAGGAAGAGGATAAAGCAGTGTCCATAATAGAACTCACATTTTGTAATAATATTCATATAGACACCAAGAATTGTAAGACCAGTGAAAAGATGTAGTACTGTTTAGTCCAAAATAGGTAATGTACTTCCATACAAAAATTTATCACATGAATTATGTGGAGAGAAAAGGTATGAGTGATCACATTTTTTTACTCAATTTATTTTCCCATTTTGCCAGTGTTAGGGATGACTATAAAGTCTTGAAATCCCAACATTTATAATGTTATTGAAGTCATTGCCACAATCATTTTATACTTTGAAAATAATAACTTATGTTGAAAAGAAAATTTCATATTTTGAGATGGTTTTTGATGCATTGTTAGAAGAAATTAGAAGAATTGATGGAAGAACACCAACATTGGGGGATACATTTCTTTCTATGCCAAAAGAAAGGGGAAACAAAATATTTTCCAACAAAGCCATGTTGAAAGAGTAACAAAAATGGATGCAAAAGAAACAAAATGAAACAATTTATGAATTAATGTAAGGTCGGACTACATGCCAACAACAAGGTGGCAAGCAACCACAAAAATATAAGAACAATAAAAAGATAAGGTGCAATTATTGTCATATGCTAGGGTACATAAAAACAGACTATTGGAAGTGGAATATTGCATTGTTTCATCTTGTCATCTATAGAAATCAACATGATCAAGATTTTAAAGTTGATATGGAGAACTCCAATGACTAAGATTTCTTCACTATATACTTAGGAACGACATAGCACATGACAAGGAAATAAAAATTGCTCCAGATTTATTGCCATATTTACATGAATAGAATTATCTAGCTCGGAGATAAAAGCTACCATAAAGTATATGATGTTGGAGAGTTGTAAGTCCCTATTGCTAATGGAGGAATATTCTGCAAGGAGTGTTGCATGTGCCAAATTTGGCAAGAGATTTGAAATCTATTGCAAAAATAATATATTTGGGCTAGAATGTTAAATTCCACTAAAAAAATTGACATTGTAAAGAACCAAGCAAGGAATGTTCATTTACATGCTCCTAAGAAGGGAATTTATATGTTTTAAAGTTAAATTTATAAGTTGCATCATATATTATAGAAAATAGTTTGTGGACTAGTGTCATTAAAGGTTTCTTCATGTGAATGCCAAAACTCTATTAGAAATGAAAACAAAAAGCATGGTAAATGGGATGATGAGCCAAAAAAAATGATTCTAATTTGGACTCATGAATATTGTGCAATTGACAAGAAAATTAGAAAGCACAATGTCTGTACACTAGAATGTGGGGTTCTATATTTAGTGCACATTGATATTTGCAGTCCTAAATATGTAGAATATGTTGGTGGGATGAATTGTTTTAGAGATTTCCTTGAGGCTTTTAGCAGAAAAACTTGTATTTATTACTCTAAAATGGTTGGCGCATTTGATGTTTTTCCACAATTTCAAGCAATGGTTGAAAAGTAGTTGGAGCACTCAAGTTATTTTGCAAGAAAGCTAGCATGATGAGGCAATTTAAAACTCCATATTCCTCTCAGAAAAATGGTGTTATGGGAGGAAGAACAAAACAATGGTGGATTTATATGCATACTAGTTTAAAGTCAACATGATAGAAGATATTGGACAAAAGTTTTTTCAACAACATATTTGTAGAATAGATTGTGGCAATAAATGGAAAATTTTTAGAAGTATGTTGGTTTGGAATAATCGATTGGGTCTAGCTCGAGCCATTGAAAGAATATTTTTTATCCTCTCCACTCGGGTTCAAATCCCACCATTCCACCATGGAGGAAATCTAGCACGTGCTAACTTTCCATCTTGCACAAGCACAACCATTTCTCGAACAATATTATTCAACCATGGGGGAAAGCTAGCATGTGTTAGCTTTCCCTTATTCACAAGAACAATTTCATCTAGAAAAACATCATTCCACCGTGGGGGAAAGATAGCACTAGCTTTCCCTCTTGCATAAAAACCAACGCATCTCAAACAACATCACTCCAACATCGGGGAAAGCTAGCGCATGCTAGCTTTCCCTCTTGAAAAAGCACAAGCACATCTCAAGAAACATCATTACACTATGGGAAAGTAGCTTGTGCTAACTTTTGAACAACATCACTCCACAGTGGAGGAAATACAAGCGCCTTTCATAGAACCTCACTCCATATTGGAGGAAATCTAGCGCGTGCTAACTTTCCTTCTTGCACATCCACAAGTGTATTTTAAAAAACAACATTCCATTGTGGAGGAAATCTAGTGCATGCTAGTTTTCCTCCTTGCACAAGCACAAACACATTTCGAACAACAACATTCCATTGTGGAAGAAAGCTAGAGTGTGCTAGTTTTCCTTCTTTCACAAACACAAGCACATTTCAAACAACAATACACTATGGAGGAAAGAAATTACGTGCTAGGTTTCCTTATTGCACAAGCACAAACACAATTAGAACAACAACATTCCATTGTGGAGGAAATATAACATGTGCTAGGTTTATTTCTTGTACAAGCACAAGTGCATTTCAAACAACAACATTTCACTATGGAGGAAAGCTAGCGCGTGATAGTTTTCCTTCTTAAACAAAACAAATGTATTTCGAAAAACATCATTCCACTATGGAGCAAAGCTAATGCATGTTAACTTTCCTTCTTGCACAAGCAAAAGCACATTTCGAACATCATCATTCCACTATGGAGGAACATTGGTGCATGTTATCTTTCCTTCTTACACAAGCAGAAGCGCATTTTGAACATCATTCCACTGTGGAGGAACACCAGTGCATACTAGCTTTCCTTATTGAAAAAGCAAAATCACATTTTGATCAACATCATTCCACTGTGTAGGACTGCTAATGCATGTTATCTTTCCTTCTTACACAAGAAGAAATGCATTTCAGACAAAATCATTCCACTATGAAGGAAAACTAGCACATGCTATCTTTCCTTCTTGCATAAGAAGAAGCGCATTTTAGACAACATCATTCCACTGTGAAGGAAATCTAGGGCGTGTTAGCATTCCCTCATGTACATGCACAATCTCATCTCGAACAACATTATTCCACCATGGAGGAAATCTAGCGCATGCTAGATTTCCCCCTTGCACAAACACAAGTGCATCTCAAACAACATCATTCCACTGTGGAGAAAAGTTAGCATCTGTTGGATTTCTCTCTTGCACAAGTATAAATGAAACTCGAACAACATCATTCCATTGTGGGGTAAAGCTGACATGTGGTATCTTTCCCTCTTGCAAAAGCACAAGTGCATCTTGAACAACATAATTCCATTGTGGGGCTTGCAAAAGGACAAGCACATCTCGAACAACATTATTCCACCATGGGGTAAGGCTAGAGCATGCTAGCTTTCCCTCTTGCACAAGAACAAGCGCATCTCGAACAACATCATTACACCATGGAGGAATGGTAGCGCTTGTTAACTTTTCCTCTTGCACAAGCGCAAACGCATCTTGAACAACATCATTCTTCCATGGGGAAAGCCAATGCATGCTATATTTTCCTCTTGCACAAGAACAAATGCATCTCAAACAACATTTTTCCACCATGGGGGAAAGCTAGAACATGTTAAATTTCCCTCTTGCACAAGCCCTACCACATTTCAAACAACATCATTCCATCGTGGAAAAAAGATAGTGCATGTTATCTTTCCCTCTTGCATCAGTACAAACACAATCGTATATCGAACAACATTGTTCCAATGAGGGGGAAAGCTAGCACGCCAAGCACAAACGCATCTCGAACATCATCCCACCATGGGGGAAATCTAGTGCATGCTAGATTTTCCTCTTGCACAAGCATATACTCATCTTGAACAACATCATTTCACTATGGGGTAAATCTAGTGCATGCTAGCTTTCTCCCTTGCACAAGCACAAGTGCATCTCAAACAACATCATTCCTCTGTGGGGTAAAACTAGCATATGGTAGCTTTCCATCTTGCAGAAGCACAAGAACAAATTTAACAACATCATTCCAATGTGGGGGAAATCTAGAGCATTCTAGCTTTCCCTCTTTCACAAACATGAGCGCATCTCAAACAACACCATTCTAGCATGGACGAAAACTTGCACATGTTAGCCTTCCCTCTTGCACAAGAATAAGAACATCTCAAACAACATCATTCCACTGTCAAGGAAAGATAGTGCATGCTAGTTTTCCCTCTTGCACAAGAAAAAATGCATCTCGAACAACATCATTCCACTGTGCAGGAAAGCTTGCGCCTACTAGCAATCCCTCTTGCACAAGCATAGGCGCATATCGAACAACATCATTCCACAATGGTAGAAAACTAGCGCAAGCTAGCTTTCTCTCTTGCACAAGGACATGCACATCCCATGCTAGGAAAACTAGCGCATGCTAGCAAATCTAGCACGTGCTAGCTTTCACTCTTGCAAAAACACAAGCTCATATCAAACATCATTCAATGTGGGGGAAAGCTAGCACGTGCTAGCTTTCCCTCTTACACAAGTGCATCTCGAACAACATCATTCCACCATGAGGGGAAGCTAGTGTGTGTCATCTTTCCCTATTTCACAATCACAAGCACATCTCAAACAAAATCATTCTACCATGGGGGAAACCTAGTGTGTGCTAGCCTTCCCTCTTGCAAAAGAACAAGCACATATTGAACAACATCATTCCACTGTGAGAGAAAGATAGTGCATGCTAGCTTTCCCTCTTGCACAAGCACAATTGTATCTCAAAACAAATCATGCCATCGTGGGGGAAAGCTAGCAAAGCTAGCACATGTTATATTTCCCTCTTGCACAAGCACAAATGCATCTCAAACATCATTCCCTCGTGGGGGAAATCTAGTGCATGCTAGCTTTCCCTCTTAGACAAGAACAAGTGCATCTTGAACAACATCACGCCATCGTCGGGGAAATCTAGAATGCACTAGTTTTCCCTCTTGCACAAGCACAATCGCATCTTGAACAACATCATCCAACCATGAGGGAAATCTAGTGCATGCTAGATTTCCATCTTGAACAAGCAGGAGAACATCTCAAACATCATCCCATTGTGGGGGAAAGCTAGCGCGTGCTAGCTTTCCCTCTTGCACAAGTAGGAGCACATTTTGAAAAACATCATCCCACCTTGGGGGAAAGCTAGCACATGTTTTTCTAGATTTCCCTCTTGCACAAGGAGGAGCCCATCTTGAACAACATCATTCGTCCATGGGGGAATTCTGGCACACACTAGCTTTCCCTCTTGCACAAGAAGGAGTGCATCGTGAACAATATCATCCCACTATGTTAATGCATTCTAGCTTTCCCTCTTGCGCAAGTAGGAGCACATCTTGAACAACATCATCCCACCATTAGACCGGCTAGATTTGCCTATTGCAGAAGCAGGAGTGCATCTCGAATAACATCATCCCACCAGTGGGGAAAGCTAGCGCGTGCTAGATTTCCCTCTTGCACAAGCACAAGCTCATATCGGACAACATCATCCCACCGTGGGGGAAGCTAGTGCGTGCTAGCTTTCCCACTTGCACAAGCACAAGCTCATCTTGGACAACATCATCCCACCCTAGGGGAAAGCTAGCATGTGCTAGCTTTCCCTAATGTGAAAACACGAGCTCATCTTGGACAACATCATCCTACCATGGGGGAAAGCTAGAGCATGCTAGCTTTCCCTCTTGCACAAGCACAAGGACATCTCGAACAACATGATTCCACCGTAGGAAAACAATAATGCAAGCTATATTTCCCTCTTTCATAAGCACAAGAGAAAACACATCTTGAACAACATCACTCCAATCTATGGGAAATCTAGTGCATGCTAGCTTTCCCTCTTACACAAGCACCAACGCATATTGAAAATCATTCCACCATGGGGGTAAGCTAATGCATGATAGATTTCTCTCTTACACAAGCATATACACATATTGAACAACATCATTTCACTGTGGGTGGAAGCTAGTGCATGCTAGCTTTCTCTCTTGCACAAGCACAAGAACATCTCGAACAACATCATTCTTCCTTGGGGTAAAACTAGCGCAGAATAGATTTCCATCTTGAAGAAGCATAAGTGCATCTTGAACAACATCATTCCACTATGCGGGAAAGCTAGTGCATGCTAGATTTGCCTCTTGTACAAACAATCGCATCTCAAACAACATCATTTTAGCATGGAGGATCTTGCACATCCTAGTCTTCCCTCTTGCAAAAGAATAATCTAATATTGAACAACATCATTCCACCGTTAAGGAAATCTAGTGTGTGTTAGCTTTCCCTCTTTAACAAGAACAAGTGCATCTCGAACAACATCATTCCACCATGGGGTAAAGCTATTTTATGTTGGATTTCCCTCTTGCAAAAGCATAAGCACATCTCGAACAACATTATTCAATCGTGGGGGAAATCTAGTGCATGCTAGATTTTCCTCTTACATAAGCATAGGCACATCTCAAACATCATTCAACCATGGGCGAAAGCTAACATGAGCTAGTTTTCCCTCTTGCACAAGTACAATCTCATCTCAAACAACATCATTCAATGTGGGGGAAAGCTAGAATGTGCTAGCTTTCCCCCTAGCACAAGAACATCTCAAGTAATATCATTCCACCATGGGGTGAAGCTTGTGTGTGGTAGCTTTCCCTATTGCGCAATCACAAGTGCATCTTGAACAACATTATTCCACCATGGGGGAAAGCTAACATGTGCTAGCTTTCCCTCTTGCACAAGCACAAGTGTATCTTGAACAACATCATTCTAGTGTTGGGGAAAGCTAGCGCATGCTAGCTTTCCCTCTTGCAAAAGCACAAGCACATCTCGAACATCATCCCACCATGAGGGAAATCTAGCGAGTGCTAGCCTTCCCTCTTACACAAGAACAAGAACATCTCAAACAACATCATTCGATCGTCAAGGAAAGATAGTGTGTGCTAGTTTTCCCTCTTGCATAAGAACAAGTGCATCTCGAACAACATCATTCCACTGTGGGGGAAAGCTTGCACCTACTAGAACTCCCTCTTTCACAAGCATAAGCACATATCGAACAACATCATTCCAGCATGGAAGAAAACTAGCACATGCTAGCTTTCTCTCTTGCACAAGCACATGCACATCCAAAACATCATTCTACCACGGGGGGAAGCTAACAGGTGCTAGATTTCCCTCTTGCAAAATAATAATCTCATATAAAACATCATTCAATGTGGGGGAAAGCTAGCACGTGATAACTTTCCCTCTTGCACAAGTGCATCTCGAAAAACATGATTCCACCATGGGGGGAAGCTAGTGCGTGTCAGCTTTCCCTATTGCACAAGAAAAAGCGCATCTCAAACAACATCATTATACCGTGGGGGAAAGCTAGTGTGTGTTAGCTTTCCCTCTTGCAAAAGCACAAGCACATATCGAACAACATCATTCCACCAAGGGAGAAAGCTAGTGTGTGCTAGCTTTCCCTCTTGCACAAGCACAAGTGCATCTCGAAAAACATCATGCCACCAAGGAGGAAAGCTAGCAAAGCTATCGAGTGCTAGATTTCCCTCTTGCACAACCACAAATGTGTCTCAAACATCATTCCATCATGGGGGAAAGCTAGTGCATGCTAGCTTTCCCTCTTACACAAGCATAAGTGCATCTTGAACAACATCACTCCACTGTGGGGGAAAGATAGCATGCACTAGGTTTCCCTATTGCACAAGCACAAGCACATCTCGAACAACATGATCCAACCATGAGGGAAATCTAGTGCATGCTAGATTTCCATCTTGAACAAGTAGGATCGCATCTCAAAGATCATCCCATCATGGTGGAAATCTAGCACATGCTAGCTTTCCCTCTTGCACAAGTAGGAGAACAATTCGAAAAACATCATCCCACCTTGGGGGAAAGCTAGTGCATGCTAGCTTTCCCTAGTGCACAAGTAGGAGTGCATCTTGAACAACATCATCCATCCATGGGGGAAATCTAGCACACGCTAGCTTTCGCTCTTGCACAAGAAGGAGTGCATCGTGAACAATATCATCCCACCGTGGGGGAAAGTTAGTTCATCCCAGCTTTCCCTCTTGTGCAAGTAGGAGCGCATATCTAACAACATCATCCCACCATTAGGCATGCTAGCTTTCCCTCTTGCACAAGCACAAGCTCAACTTGGACAACATCATCCCACCCTAGGGGAAATCTAGAGTGTGTTAGATTTCCCTCTTGCACAAACACGAGCTCATCTTGGACAACATCATCCCACTGTGGGGGAAGCTAGTGCATGCTAGCTTTCCCTCTTGCACAAGAACAAGCTCAACTTGGACAACATCATCCCACCCTAGGGGAAAGCTAGCGTGTGCTATCTTTCCCTAATGTGCAAACACGAGGTCATCTTGGACAACATCATCCCACCGTGGGGGAAAGCTAGCACAGGAATTCTTTCCATCTTCCAGAAGCACAAGCGCATCTTGAACAACATCATTCCACCGTGGGGGAAAGCTAACGTGTGCTAGCTTTTCCTTTTGTACAAACAAGTACATCTCGAACAACATCATTTTAGCATGGAGGAGCTTGCACATGCTAGTCTTCCCTCTTGCACAAGAATAATCTCATCTTGAACAACATCATTCCACTGTTAAATAAATCTAGTGTGTGCTAGTTTTCCCTCTTTAATAAGCACAAGTGCATCTCGAACAACATCATTCCACTGTGGGGGAAATCTAGTTTATGTTGGATTTCCCTCTTGCGAAAGCACAAGAACATCTCGAACAACATCATTCCACCATAGCGGAAATCTAGCGCATGCTAGCTTTCCCTCTTGCATAAGCATAGGCACATCTCGAACATCATTCGACCATGGGTGAAAGCTAGCATGAGCTAGTTTTCCCTCTTGCACAAGCACAAGCTCATCTCAAACAACATCATTCAATGTGGGGGAAAGCTAGCATGTACTAGATTTCCCCCTAGCACAAACAAATCTCAAATAACATCATTCCACCATGGGGTCAAGCTAGTGTGTGCTATATTTCCCTATTGTGAAATCACAAGTGCATCTTGAACTACATCATTCCACCATGGGGGAAATCTAGTGCATGCTAGCTTTCCCTCTTGCACAAGAACAAACACATCTCGAACAACATCATTCCATTGTTGGGGAAAGCTAGCTCATGCTAGCTTCCCCTCTTGCGCAAGCACAAGCACATCTCAAACATCATCCCACGATGGGGGAAAGCTAGTGTGTGGGATCTTTCCCTCTTACACAAGAACAAGCACATCTTAAACAACTTCATTCCACTTTCAAGGAAAGCTAGTGCATGCTAGTTTTCCCTCTTGCTGTAGCGCACCTGCTACACCACTTTCTGATACTATGTTGAATCGCTCTAATACCAATTTGTATCACACCCAATTTATAACTCTCGACTTACTCGTGCTATGATACCCATTTGTACACACCATTTAACTCAAAGTAAAACATATCATTACTGCTATAATTAAACAATCCATGGTATTCCATATCAATTCGTAAACACAGAGGAAAACATGATACATAAGTAGCACAGTCATGCAAAACATGATTAAAGCATAATCAGATACTTATCTTTATCAATGGT